>RJWJ010036104.1:0-16271 GCA_004363605.1 Indri indri
AGCATAAAGAAGCTCTTTGGCAACAGACACATATGAAAACCCCTGAGAAATGGAGTTCACATAGGAGCACACATGTTTCCAGGCCCTATAATTCAGTGAGCAGAGGGTAGCATGTTTGGTGAGTTTCAAATTGTTTGGTGCTATTCTGATTCTACACCCTTTGAACAACCTGCCAAAAACCCTAAATATACAACATAAATAAAAGCTAATCAATACTTTTTCAAAACAGTGGGCAGGCCAAAAAAAAGTGTGCCCACTGCTTAGTGGTTGACAGATGCTGCATTTTATAGTGGAGAATGCATTTCTTACTGTTTGCAGAATTTGTGAAAGCTTTCGATGTAATAACATATATAATCTCTTATTAAAAATGTAAGGTGATCTAGATTTGCAGAGTGCTGAAGTAGTCTTGGAAGTTACATTAACTTTTTTATTGCTTCACTTTTTGAGTAAACAGAAATGAAGGGTAAAGTAACCTTACTATTTTCTTAAGTGATCCACCCTTTTCAGGGAAAGCATCAGAACTGTTCAAGAATTGTTGCAAATTACATGTACTGTTCTTTCAAAATGTCAGTTTCCAACATCCTACACATCTGTGGGTTCCTGGAGGAAAGGGGAGACATAATATAAGTAGGATTACCTCTCTTTTTTACTGAAGGCAATGAAAACTTAATGCCATGCACTCTAAATTTATGAAATAAAAAGGGGCATTTCCACTGAGGAAGAAAACAACTGCATGTCAGAAACTCTGCTTTGAGTGTTAGACTTGATCTCCACATAGAAAGTGAACTAGAGGGTAAACAGATTATGTGAGAAAATCGAGGAGAGTGATTTTAGGCACAAGCATTCCCACAGTATCTGACCTTGCCTGAACAGACAGGGACCCTGCCTGGGTTTATGAGCTCACTGGAAAGATGATCAAAATAGTCTGGAAAGAGACTGCCCAATTGATTATCACCTTGTAGACACCAAGGAGGCACTGGGAAAGCATGCCATAAACACAGTTCAAGGCTACAAATGTTAGAACTTCTCCCTTCAAACATGGTCCATAAGGGTAATTTTATAGTATTTTACAGAAGTGTAGCCTATAACAGTCAAAGGTAAACACGTAGTGCTGTGAGTGTGTGCATGTACATGTGCTTCTGAAACAATGTAGTAGGACCAGAGACTAGATTTTAATGCAACTCAATTAAAAAAGAGAAAAAGAAAAAAGATAAGGGACTTTTTCCTTTACCTACCCTCGGGTTTTAAAAATACAGGAAAACACTAACTCAATGAAATTACATCACTCCAGCGATGTTTTCAGTGCATGGCTACAGAAAAATAGATACCACCAAAAATTAGGCTATTTAGAGAAAGAGACGTGTTTGTTCATAATTTCTGAACATTGTCTCATCTTGCATTTTACTATATTTATTCTCAAAATGGCAACACCCTCAGTCTTCTTGAGAAGGGAAGGAGGAATTCATCTAATCAAATTGAACCAAATATCAGAAAACTATGTCTAGTGGATCAAGTAAAATAATGTAACTAAATATTTCTGAAAACACAGATTAATATTTTAGAGGCTGAATTACTTCTAGTTTGTACAGGTCTAATTTATAGTACCAACTCCAATCTTCCACTCTCCTCTCTCCTTCTCGATTTTTCTTCTTCACAAATCTTCCCTTTTTTTTCCTGAGTAGGTGCATTCATGAGGATACCTAAGCTCTCAAAGTGAATGTCAGCAATTTCTCTCTCTCTCTCACACTGTCTCTCTTTCATCTTACTCAGCTAGGAGCTCAGTAGTTACGAGCGGTCAGGAAATAAATGGAAAGAGACTTGAATCTTGCCCGGGCTGGCACAACATTAGATGGACACAGACGGCTATGACTGCTTTTGGTAACAGAGGAGGGCTCTGTTTTGTGTTTTGTGGGGAGTGTTACAGAAGACGTGACACCTTGCCTGAGGGATGCACAGGCCCTTCAGAGCCTTTATTAAAGATCTAATTGTTCCTAAGCTCTATACATTTGTGAGCATGGGCAAGTGGTACGTGATGTCCCCTCTTCCGTTGGGGTTCATGGAGAACTCTCCTATAGTGTTCATATTTATAATTATACAAATTTTTGTTCAGAGCATGAATTATTAATAATAATGTACGCATACGATAAGCCAAGCCTGTTGAATGAAATCAGGTAACAGTACATCAAAGTAGGCCTCCCAATCTTGTTAATTTTACTGAAGGGCTCCTTCCTCACAAACCTATCACTACAAAACTCTTCTGACTCTGAGGATGCAAGGAAGTGCTGGCTAAAAAATTCTTTGACATTTTTCCTCGCTGAAAGTGCACGCTGCCCAGGTTTGAATTTGGAGAACTAGTTTATACAATCATCAAAGGAAATCTTGCGATATCTGGCAAAATACTACATCAGTGTCATGGTGCATATTTAAATGGAAAAATGACTTCTAAATTCAGATAAACCCCTACGATTCCTGGAACTCCAGAACACAAGAGTAACAAAGTCTCACTTCTAGACAGACTTTGGCTACATTACAAAATATCCTGGAAAATATTCATCTGGGCAGAAAATATCATCATAGCTTTATTCAAGGTAATAACTTTTTTTTTGGTTCATTATTTGCTCATCTGAAAAGAATCTATTTTTGACTATTATAAAGTATATCAGGATCATATCCAATTACAGATAGATAATGCAGTTCTGGTATTCTCTTGTTTTCATATTTTAATAAATGAAAATAGTAACTAAATGAATCATTTGTGGGTGGGGAGATTTTCTAGGAAAGCATGCAGTCAAAAGCTCCTTTTAGTACAATAATTAAATATAAGTCAGTAAACCTTTATAAAATTAATAGCAGTTTATAGAAAATTGTTATTTAGAAAATATGCTGCACCCCACATAGAAAGTTAAACTGAATACTGTCCAAATTGCATAAAAAATAAAGAATGTAAAATATGAGAATATAAAATGGTCAAACACAGGAATAGATTTTAGAAAGAGCAATTTATTTCCTAGTAATTTCAGTAAGGCAGTCTGAATGTTAAGAATAATATTAGGCTAGAAGCATTTAATTTCACCAAAAATAAGTTCCAGTGGAGAGCCTCTTAACCTCAAAGATAACTTTTTGAAGAACTATTTGCCAAAATAGGTATAAAATCCATTTGGCTTCTAGGAATATAACCTACTAACTCAATCAACAAATGTTTATTGAGAACCTACTAATACTTTTACAAACGTGCAAAAAATACATAAGGAAACTTATGCCAGCATTGTTGGAAATTTAAAAATAGAAACAATCTAATCAATAAGAGAGATTGATTGTAAAAGTTAATATATATTCTTGTGATGTCATACCAGGAAGGTTTTACAAAGACATTTTTTTCGTTGTTGACATATTGTCTATCTATGCAAGCTTTATGAGGGCAGAGAATTTCTCTATTTTTGTGTACTTTTGCACCCTAGGGTTACAAAGCTGAAAGTGTAAATTGACCAGGACATGCTGAACATGGAGCAATGACCAGGTTTCTATAACAATTCTGCTACTTACACAACTGTCTCTAAAATATTTCTCTGAAGTAATTTTAGTCAAATTTTATACATTATTTTCTTTCAAGACATTCATAAAGACAAAAGTCTGTTATCTTCTTTACAAAATAGATATAATCCAAGTTCAAGAAAAATAGCTTAGGCAGAAAATGCATCTCATTTCCATCAGGAGCTATGCTGTGAAGGCCTGGCTGCCTTTAGTTTGCACAACTTCCACAGAAAATCAGGCTACTCTTCAGTCCTCCTTTATGCAATCTGTTCCCAATTGCAATGTGGGAGAACAAAGTGAAAAATGCTTCCCATCCTCCTTTGGCTTCATGCCCAAAGGATTATTTGAAGGGAAAGATACTAATTCACATTTAAAATTATGTCTAGAAGGCATTTTAAATCACAAACTAAATTTACAAGCATATAAAAGATTAAATTTACCTAGCTTTCACACTGAACTTTTTTTTTTGTAAGCAGAACATTTTTTTTAAAAGGATGATTTGCCAGAAATAAGAATTTACTATTATTGAAGCAGATTTATTTTATATCTCATGAATCAGAAATCTTGACTCATCAATTTTTATTAACTCAGAGCATGTTCTGGTTGTGTTTTCATTAGCTTCCTTTGTTAGAATTACCTTAATAAGACTGTCTTAGAATGGACACTAATAATGGTATTTGAAATTTATATTCTCACAAGGAAAAATAACAGTATGCCAATTCTCAACGGTACTGAGGTATGGAAATACAGGAAACTAAACATTAACAAGTGAACTGGTCAAAACAAGTCATCACAAGAAGAGCACTATTGCATACTCTGCTTTAATACTTGATCTAAATTCAGGTTAGTAATTGCTTAAGATAGAAAAAAGGACAGTTTTGGAGGGGGGCTTAATCAAAACCTTTTTGAAGGACATTGTTTCTTTCCCATATATAATTTCTGCTTGGATTATTTGCTTGATATTTCTACTTGCATACCATCTTTTTAAAAATAATCAAGAGCTTGTGATAATATGGAAGGATTAAAAGATCCTTTCTTGAAAAAGTAAGTTCAGGAACTGTAACAAGCAGTTATAATCCTCCTCAGGCAGTACTTGCTTTGGTCTTTACTGTGCCAACTGAAGCCCATGCGCATTGGGATGGTGTCCTCACTTTGTGTGGTTCTTGGGATTAGAACAAGGTTCCAATATGGATGAGTTTCAGTTAACATGGTCTGGGGCGAGGGCTGATTGCATTCTGTTTTATTCTCAACCTGTCTGCTCAGTTTCATAGAAAAGATACCAATGTTATGAAATCAAGGAATCAAAGGGCAAAATTTGACCTAACATATCTAATTCTATTACTCTAATGACTTCATTGTTATTGTCTTATGGAGGGCTGTGAATAGCTAAACAAGACAAAAAAACAAAAAACAAAAAAAACCTGTGGTCTTTCTGTAGTTCAATGAGTTGAATTCTAAGCTAAACTCTGACCTGATCATTCTCACAGAGTCAATACAGATAACTGGCTGATATCAATCAAATATTACAATGTTGGTTTGAAAAAGATGGTAAACCACATTCCTAGTGCCAGGTAGTATTAGTACCTACCTCAAAGCCAGGACTCACAGGACACTGAAACATGAAGTTGTAAGAGCAAAAAGCAGGCAAAGGTGCAGAATAAAAGGAGAAAAAGACAGGAAAACAATGTTATTGGAGGAAAGTAATGCATATTACTCAATAATGTTTCATACAGGTGTGTTTTCAAGAAAAATCAAAACATTATACTAGTCAGTCTTTGTGGCCATAGAGACATCTGAGTTGGAAACTACTTTTAACATGTAATTGGAATTATAGACACTAAGTCGAGATTGCAATAATGCAGTTTACAGTGTTAGCTGGTAGAAGTAACAAAAAAAAAAATTCTACTTGTCATGGTCTCAGTGATGAAAGATGGTTCTTTCATCTTGTTGAAAATAAATTATAGTCAAAATGAAGCATTTTTGACCTTTAAGTGAAAGATTAGATTTTCTTCACAATAATTCATCCTCTCAATGGGAAAAGAAAGAAAAAGGTCATCAAAGTAATCAAACGTTACATAGCTGTTATCTGCCTGCAGGAAAGAATAAGCTGATGAATAATCAGTATCAGTCAGTGGTTTCCAAACCTGGAAAGTTCAATAGTGGAGTACAGTTTTAATGGGAGAAATATGCCAACAGTGCATTCTTTGCTCATTTTAGAGTCTTTGTTGCATGTCATTGTTTTCTATCTGATTTCATTCAAGGTTGAAATACAATTCAAAAGTAGAAAGGTTAGTCTTGATTTTTTTTTTAAAGAGGAGAAATAGTATCAACGAAAAATGTAAGATAGAGCTTGATTACGTATACAACACTTACTTGGTAATTTATATTGAATATGTTATGTTCTTATTATCGCTCTTCTCTCAAGCTTTCCAGGCAGCTCTATCTGATAACTAGAAACCAAATCAAAACTAAAATACATTTCACTCTTTTTCGTAACAAAAATGCATGACTATGTTTTGAAATGTGATTTCTTTCAAGTGTTGAATGAACTACTGCACATTAAGAAAAACTCTATTACATTCTCTGAATCCCCTTATCCTCCTTTGCAATCTACAGCAAGTTTTGTAAGAAACTTTGGGAAGTTGTATACATTTAGATTGAGGTTGAGGTTCTACCAAGATTAATTCTTATCCAGTAATACCTGTTACATTTCTGGATAGACAAGAAATATGCAGAACTCAGGGACAGCAACTACTCATTTGAACAGATCCAAGCCTGACTTTTGAGGAAAAATTACAATAACCCTGTTTGCAGGTACTCTTATGAGACATATACATGCAGGGGTGGCAAAGCTGTCTCTTTGGGAGAGGAAATCAAGTTTTTCAGTTTTCAAAGTAAGATAACATCTTTTCCATCTATACAACCGATATCCAAAGCTCATACTTTTCCTCCAATTAGTAGCCCTGAATACCTTTACTCTGGGATCTCATCAAAATTCAACCTCAGCTGAGTGCTATTTAGTGCATATATGAAGACAGTTTATGCAACATGCATTCATTCACTGATTCCTGTAAGTTATCATTTCCCAAAGTGTATGCTTTTTTCCACAAGATTTTCATGGGTTTTATGAGAAAAAGGGATTCCATATTTAATTTAGGAACACTAATTTCATTATTGCAAGACTTTTTAATTATGCCTAATAACTATTGTCCAATTCTTGGATGAACCAAGAAGCATCCCCCAATCTTATTTGATCAAGAATTTTTTTGGGCAGAATATTTTATGGGGTCATTATTTTGATGAAAAATTTTGGGACTCACACAGACAACCCTATCTTTTTATGTTGCTCTCAATTTAAAATCACCGGAAATGTCCATAGATCACCAAGGAAAAAGAGAGCCACCGATTCCATTGCTAGTTAGTTGTATTATGCCACGGTTTTGTTTTTGTTGTTTCCTCTTGAACGAAGATCCTATGAATTACAGTTTTGCATCTGTGATTAAAACTACTGTAGGAAACATTGTTTATTATGCAAATGAATACTATATATCCCAGGATGATGTGGCACATTACTTTTAATTTTGCAGCCAAAGAATTTGTTTCCTATTATTGAATAACGTAAGTTTAATAATCCTGTTTTCTTTTCATTGACTGATAAGAATTACAAAACTTTATTATTCTGTTATAATATGTTATTCTTTTCTCACATGACCTATGTTGAAGAAGTCCAATGACTATATTACTTCTTATTTGGATAACCATTGCTATTGCCATTTTAAAACATTTTTATTGAGGTATAATTTATATGGAGTAAAGTATACAACGTTCTAAGTATACAGCCTGATGAGGCTTTGCGTGTGCCTACACCCATGTAACCTCTACTCAGATTAAGATATGGAATATTTCCAGCATCATAGGAAGCTCTTTTTCTGCTCCCTCCCAGTTAGCATCCCACTAAGAGGAACCATTATTCTGAAGTATCTCACCATAAATTGGTTTTGCTTGACTTGAACTTCATACACTGGATTCAGAAGTACACACTCTTTTGTGTCTGACTTCTTTCTGTAACTATTATTTTGTAAGATTCACCCATGTTGTTGAGTGAATAAATAGTTCATTAATTCCATTGCCGTACATCCCATTCATATATCCCATTGTATGACTACATCACTATTTGATTCATTTTTAAGCTATTACAAATAAAGACATTAAAAACATGCTTGTCTGTGCAAAACATATCTTTCTGTTTCTATACATTTCTGTTGAATAAACACCTACAAGTAGAGCTGCTGAGTCACATGACATGCATATGCTCAGCTTTAGAAGATAACTGCCAATCAGTTTTCCAAAGTTGTTAAGCCAATATATACTCCCAGTTGCAGGGTATAATATGTACTAGTTGCTCAATATCATCACCAATACTTGCTATTGTCAGGTTTTCTTTCAATATCAGACATTTTGGTGTAGGCATAGCTCATTATAGACTTCACTTTAAACTCCTTGATAACTAAAGATGTTAAGCACATTTTTATGTTAATTGGCTACCTTCTTTGGTAAAGTGCCGTTCAAGAATTTTGCTGTATTTTCAATGGGGTTGTCTGTCTTCTAACTTTTTGTAAATGTTCTTTATACACTCTGGATATGAATTTTTTATACAATACATTGTATTGAAACTGTCTTCTCCTACTCTATTACTTTTTACTCTCTTAATGGTAAATTTTGATGAAAATTTCTTAATTTTAATGATATCCAATTTATCAATAATCTTCCTTTTTGTCATCAGTGATTTGAGGCCTGTTTACAAAGGCTTTTCCTACCCAAAGTTCTTGTAGATATTCTTCTATGTTATCTCCTAGAAGCTCCCACTCTACCGAGAATTGATTTTGCACATAGTGTATGGCAGGGTCAAGATTCATATTTTCCATATAGATATCCAATTGGTGTCAGAAATATTTGTTGAAAAGACCATCCTTTTCTCCCAGCAGTTTTACCCTTGTCTTAAATCAGTTGGCCTTCATATGCACATAGTTTCTGGATTCTATTCTATTTCATTGGTTTATTTTTCTGTCCTTGTGTAATACCACATTGTCTTAACACTTAATTCTTTATACTTGACTTTTTGTAATACTACCTTGTCTTAACCATGGCTTTATAATATGTTTGGAAATTCTCCAGTTTTGCTCTACATCACAGGTTCTCAACCTCAGCACTATTGACATTTGGGGCTGGACATGTCTTCACTGTGGGAGGCTGCCCTGGGCACTAAGCTCTCTGTGATTGGTCCCTCAAATCCTGATTGCCTTGGTAGCTCTTGGATGCCTTCAAACAGGGTTTTGCTCTGTCCTTTCCTAATTTATTCAGCTTTTATAATTGTCCCACAAAGGAGAGTTGATCCGATAAAAGCTCCTCTTTCACACCTCAGAGCATAAGTTCTAGACAGATTATTATTAACTTTTTGCCTAAGACAAAGTCTCGCCTAGTGTGGTTCCAATTGGCTTTGACTTTTCCCAGATCTCACAAGAACACATGAAAATAAAATTAAAAGATGAGCAAAGCAAAGAGACATAATAGAGTCATTTAATCCTGACTCCTTCAATTGTCTGAAAGTCTATAAAATTGATATAATATTGATAAGTACACTTATATATAATGATATACTATATTAGCGTGTTCTACTTAAGGATCCACTGAATTCTTCTTTGGTTTCCTTCTAATACTAGTGTTGGTTTACAAAAAGAAATAAATCCCTACAGAGACGCTGTACCATAAATTGACTATATTTAGGATCTTGGAATTTTTTTAAAGATAGACTTTTACTGTTAGCATAATGGATATAGTTTATTGACAAAGTTGACGACAGACAAAGTTTACCATATGATCTATGCTGTTATAATTTTTTCTATCTTAAAAGAATTATAGAAATCTGAGATTCAATTTCTGTGCCCAAAAGGAATAAATTAATAGAATTACCAACATGTTAATGTGTACCTGAAACGGGGCTTTTCTAGTCAAAATAAATAGTCAATTTTGAAAGAGGAAATATAATTTTCTCATATTTGAAAGAAAATCTATACGCCTATCATGGCTGACTTACAAAATGGATGATCTAATGTCATTAAAGAGTGATGTCATCTTTACATAGGTTATCGTCCTGTTCAGAAATGGAAAATATCCTTTATTGTATATAGAATCAATACGTTTTTATGATTATTGCCATAATATCACCTCTTACTAGGAATTCATATAATTTTTAGACTATCTTTACTGGCCTTTTATGTCTTGTCCAGGGTTGAAATATGCACTGTACTCCAAGCATGCCTGCACAGAGTTGGGTGGTTTTGTCCCTACTTGAAGTAGCCAAGACATGAAAGGGAACAAAAGCAACAGGGAAATATGTGTCGTCCTCAGGGTGGATGAATGTATCCTACTTTCTCAGGGATTGGATAAAAAAAGAGAAGCAGGCATCCTACAAGGACACAAAGGGCTTTGATTCATGTAAAATATGATTTTGAGAGCCAGTGTGCCAAATAGTGTCAATAACATTATTTACAAAGGCATTTCTTATTTAAAGTATACCTGAAGGGCATTTTATATAAGGTTATGAAAGCTTATCGTGGCAATATTTTTCAAAGTATCATATGGCCCCAATATTTTCCCTCACATCAAAAACATCTGATTTGGTCACAATTTTACAAGTCTTCTTGGCAGACATGGTTAAAATTTGGAATTTTAAAAATATATTTGTAAAATAGATTTTAAGCATTCTACAAAAAATTTCCATTCATCAATAAAGAACTAATAAATTTCAACATTTTATTGAAAATACAGCTTATAATCAAGTAATTCAAATATTGAAACAGTTTTTTAATTTGGTTAAATAAAGCAATTAAATAATTTTGTTTAAAAACACAAAAATCTGTGTTATAGTTATATAAGCTAAATTATATTTACATATAAATTATATAGATTTATACATATATGCATAGATATAATTTGAATATATAAGTTAATCTATACATATCAAACCTAAATTGTATATGTGATGTTTTGAAGTATAGATACATGTGTATATATACAATATATGCAAATGTGTATGCATATATATAGATATATACACCCACTTACGTGTTTATATGTATTATATAAAATTGAGGTAGGGTAAAAAGAAGTAATCTTGAACATTAATTATCTAGATTAAATATATTCTAATTATGAATGACTTTAGAGCTTTTGATTTTTGGTGAGGTATTAATTTTTAAAAAGTGTTTCCTGGTAAAATTGAAAACACACATAATTAATTTATAATTTGTTTCTTAAACTCATTTTTAAATGTCTATCTTGTAAACATGACTCTCAGTAACTATGCTTAAAAGCAAGAATAACTGCTATAATAATAATAATATATATAATAATATAATAATATAATATATATAATATAATAATATAATAATATTATAATATAATAATATATAATAATATAATAATAACTGCCATAACTTATAAAATCACTACTTGAAAAAATTCGAACTCAGTCAAAGAACTTCTGATCTGGGAAGATGACATAAGAATTATTTTTAAAAAATAACAGATTTTATTTAAGCACCTTTCCATAAGAATATCACTAATTTCAATTAACAGAACTTTATGGAATAATATATAATCACACATATACTTTCTGAGTATTACAAAAATATAATACATTCTAGTGGTTATTGGTGGAATTTATAATCTGCTTTCCCCCAATGAGTTCACTTAATGATATACTAAAAATACAAGAAAGCTCCAAAAGAAAGTTCTGTAAGAACAGAGTGTGGAATTTTCCTATTTATCAAAATGAGCATTCATGTGAGTTATATGCCTGGTTTATGCTGTAACAAAATTTAGTGCTACAAAGATCACAATAAAATATTTTCCAAACAATGAAATAATTAATATAACTTCTTACAGATGTCTTCAGAATTTATTGCCCTATTCCATTCCAAGAGGGATCTATTTAACCTAAACGTTTTAGGAATTTTTAAACATTTTTTTCTCTCTAGTTGAATTTTACAATAGCTAGATTACAAAGAATGCTCATCCACTGGGAGATGCGAGGAGTAAATATGGGGAATTTAAAGCCTCAAACCATTAGCCTCTTCCAAAATAAAGTTTTTATTATAAAAAAAATCACATAATTACCAAAATTTCTATTTTGTTTTGAATGTTTGGAAATCCAAATTTAACTTGCTTAAAGAAGAATATTTAAACCATATCCATAAGATATATATTTTAGAGCTAATGGAAATATTTGACATATTAAGTACTATTTTTCTCAAAGGATTTATCAATCAATGTCTGACAATAAACCTGCATGTATGCCAGTAATGCTAAGCAATAAAGACTTCCATAATTTCATAAGAGCAAATTTCAAATTTTCTTCCAAAATAAACACTCAGCCATGCCACAGATTCCTCTAATAATCTTCAGAGAACATTTTTTATCTCTGGTTTCTAAATTTTGACAAACTATGTTTTGCAACATTAACACATTAGTCAGTGCTGCTCTGGCCCTATGACCACGATAAAACCTCACGTATTTTATAATTTCACTAAGCTCCGGGATAAAAAGCAAAGTCAAAGCTGTTGGATATTTGATGAAGCAGTGACCAATCTACAGCACAGGCCCTGAAGAAACACTGTCATTAACACCCCAGCTGTGTCCTCCCTCCCAGCACACTGTCTTGGACTGACACTGTTATCACATCATCCCACAGATTTCTCATGTAAACGGAGAAATGGATAAACAGGAGGCCATACCAGAAGGGGCTCGTCAGGGGCACTGGTGGAGAGCTCAGCAGATGACGTGCGGACGGTGCTGAGTCCAGTGAGGGAGACATTGGAGAGCCGCCTCCGCCTCACGCCACTGCAATTGTTGGGGATTTTAAATGCACATCTCTTATGGTAATTCAGGCCACATCCTGGAAGGGGAAAATAAAAATAACTTTTGTTCAATCATAAACTAAAAAGCTATTCCAATATTAGTTGTAAAGTATAAATTTTTTAAAAACAGTACTCCCATTTTTCTTAAGGCTATTTGGAAATTCAAATTTTCCTTTGGCTTTCTCTAATTTTTTTTTTTCCAACTGTAAATGGGTTTTGAATTCTGATCTTAATTGGACAAGCTCAGAGACTACACTGATTATCATCTTTTAAAACGTCAGTGATATAATGGACTTCGGCTTTGAGGCATCTAGCAATGAAACTCCCAGGTTTGAATCCTGGCCCTACAACTTGCTTGTCTACATGGTCTTGAACAAATTCTTTCACCTCAGTTTCCCTGTCTGTAAAATGGAGATAGTAATAACTACCTTGTAGAACTATTAAGAAAATATGTGAAATACCTCACATGCTGGTTTTCACATGTAGGTGATCAATAATTGAAAGCAGATTTCCCACTTAAGGAAGTATCATCTTCCTTTCACTATTTCTACTATTCGTATTCCCCATGCAGCTGGAGTGCACTACTTAGAATTTCCTCATGTGTCACAGCAGGCCAGACAAATTCATAAAACTACACTTTAGGCAGAGTTTCTTCTATATCACCAACTCCTAACTTCCCTCCTCAAACACAGAAATTCAAAAATTGCAGGTAGCTTATTTATAGGTTGCATCAAAAAAGCTCAGTCATATTGGTCAAAGTTCAAAGAGCTCTATCCCCCAGTCCAAAGAGAACAGGGTATGATTGGGTAAGATTTTAAGATGGTATGTTGTTATAGCTCCTTGAATTGTAATTGTGCAGTTCAAGGAGCTCTTTCCACAGGCATCATAAAACTACGGCCTTGGTGTAGAAATGCAGGTACAATTTCAAGTTTGCCACTCAACAGCTAAATGACCTTAGACGGTTTGATTAACCTCTTGAATCTATGCTCATTTCAACAAACATGTATGGAATGCATACGATACCAATTTCTGGGTTACTTAAGATGCACAATTTATTTTTAGTCTGTTACTAAAACAATACAGTGGAGAAACACATCCAAGTGATAAAGGGGAAAAGATGTGAAAATCAGGGATTCCCAGATCAGGCCAAGTACATTAAAGACGGGCAATTTAGAGAAATGAACAGAACAGAATCCACGCACCCAAAAATGCCTGGGAGATAATTTTGAGGGAAAGACTCTGTAACGGAGGGCACAACATAAGCAGATCGTTCCAGCATGCGTTCGAATTGGCAGGGGAAGAAATCAACTTACCTTCACATTTAAGGCCTTGACGCACCAGGCCCCACAGCATTTCTCCACAGTGATCACAGAACGCTGGAGCTCTGTAGGAATGAACAAAGAGAGCGTGCGGACGAATCTGAAAGTCTTCAAAGGTGGCGGATGCTGTAAAATAGTAACGTTGAAAAATAAGTTGAATGGATACCCTGGTCTGTAAATAATAAGTATTCAAGATAATAAATGTGCAAGTATGGATATAACTCTCCGGGCCAAGTTAGGGAAGGTAAGATGCAACACCACTTGCACTTTTAGCCATTAAGCCTTTATTCTTTCCAGCCATAGTTTTGCAAGTGATGGCACAGCAACCCTCTCTCTTCTCCTCCTCCTGCACGGCAAAGTTTCAGATGACTTTGAAAATAGCTGAATTGCTGGAAGAGAGTATGAATGAAAGACTGTCAACCGATTTACAAATGCCTTATGTTGCTTAAAATATTTTGCTTTTTTTCTTCTTTACATGAACAGGAAAGGTATTAAAAATACTAATGAAAATAAAAAGTTAATGAATTCAGACAGATTGGAAAATAGTGTACTGAAGTATGACCATAAAGAGGTACCCTAGAAGTGCAGAGTCCAGTTGAAAGAAAGATAAGAAATCTGAGGAGCCTCTTCTTGGAAAGATAGAGCTGTTTGAACTCCTGGGCAATATAACTGAGCCTCAGCTAAGCAGCCTCTTCACCAACTGCCAGACAGAGGGATTTAATACATACACTGGTGAATTAGGGTCCACTCTTTGAGAAATATACTTCAGCAAACCATATTTGTACTGTAGGGTAGGGTATTTTTTGTAATTGCTTATTCTATATGGTAATCGTTCAGAATATTGAAATCCACTTTTTAAATGACACTTTTCCATATGATATTTTTATATTATAAAAGTGGTTTGTGTTTTTGTTGTTGTTGTTGTTGCTGTTGTTCAAATCAAGAAGTAGAAAGGTATAGAGAATTAAAACTAAAAGATCGGCCCTTCTTTGAAAGTTCTAATGGAATGTTGTGGCTATTTCCAGACTTCTTTGCATCCAGAAGCTTGATGCTGAGGCTGCACAGTACTAAGAGTGCCATCTTGGCGTCGGAAGAGCTGAGTGAGCCTTTGCCATTACTGGAGTGACGTCTCACTTAATAATCATGAGCCTCTGTTCCTCATACCTAAGAAGAGAAGGTCTCTCCGACAATGACTTCTCCAGTCCCTTAAAGTTTAAACTTCCATTAATGTTAGATTAGAACCACATGCACCTGATCTTATAGGTTTTATTAAAAGAGAATTTGGGGGAAAATCTAGGCCTTAGATATATCCTCGTATTCTTCCTTCCTTTCCCTCCCTCCTCAATTGAAATAAGTTTAGGAAATTGCATATTGTGTTTCCCACTTCAAGATTCACAATATTATGGTCAATGCTTATTCTAAGTACATCAGTAAAAAGGTGTTGTTTGGGTACCAATCATCTACTTTGATGGTTTGGTCAAAATGCTTCTAATTTGGAGAATGTTAAATTCTCTTGAAAATTGGTCTCTCATGCTCATGTACGAAATTTGTTTTTAAAATATCAATGGAAATAGTTAAAGTAAATACTTTATGGCAACCATTAACTCCCAGCTTCTTATCTCATCCCCAAAGTTATCCCTCAGTACCAAACAACCACGACAATACTATGGCAGCAATTAGTTGAATAATTACTGTAGTTTTCAAAATAAGGAACACTGGAATTTGACAATACAAATACCAAGCTGCGTTCAGACATTTTTGGACTTAATCAGGAAGAATATAAATAATTAAACTAAAGATTTTCAATGACACCCCATCTCCCAATTTGTGTCAGGTAAATTCATTTTCTAATTTTTGAAGGGGATTAACATTCACAAGCAGTTAGCACCCTTGACTTGTGTTTAAATGCCATATTTCTAAAGTTCAATTTTAATATTCTCCTGTTAATTTTAGAATAATTAAATACATTTTTAAAATAAAACTACCAAGTGTGGTAAGGTTTTACATCCATTTGAAATCAAAGCACAACATCCATTCATTATGAATTTACCTGTTCTGCACCCTGGGGGAAATCAGCATTAGCTGAGTGTATGCATGCCGTCTCGCCTAATCACAAAATTGCACTTCAGAGATAATCACTTAGCACAGGAAAACAAAGTGAATACTGTAATTCCATTTCATTTAAGTTTAGGAATCAAAATGGATAGATAAGAATAGGAATATTAAAGCGTCTAGCGATTCCAAGAGAGGAACAATGTGCTATCTGTCAATTTGTCATAATCAATCAGCCGACCTAAATTAAAACCATATGACAGGGCAACAAACTAAACACAATGGGCCCCTTATATTGGTATTTTTGTCTCTTTGATTTGCTCTATTCACAGTCTATTGTTACACTCCAGTGTGCAGGAGAAGAGAAAATGACATGCTTTTCTTAGTCATTGAGCATTTGAAACAGGTAATTGAGCCAAAAAACCCTAAGATAATCAGTAGTTCTTTTAAC
>RJWJ010036105.1:0-16265 GCA_004363605.1 Indri indri
AAGAGCGAGACCCCGTCTCTACCAAATATACAAAGAAATTAATTGGACAGCTAAAAATATATAGAGAAAAAATTAGCCGGGCATGGTGGCGCATGCCTGTAGTCCCAGCTACTCGGGAGGCTGAGACGGTAGGATTGCTCGAGCCCAGGAGTTTGAGGTTGCTGTGAGCTAGGCTGACGCCATGGCACTCGCCCCAGGCAAGAGAGTGAGACTCTGTCTCAAAAAAAAAAAAAAAAAAAAACTCTTGCTGAGACCTACAGTGATTTTTAAATTTATTTCAATTTTATTTTGGGGTAGGTAATACTTTCCTCCAACTTTGCTAACATACTCATGACAAGGCCAGGGAATTTTTGTGTGATAATTCATAACAATTCATATCAAAATGAAGTATTCTTTGCCCTAGTGTTGTCTCTCCATCCCAAATATATGAAGTTATTTTACCTGTGTATATTCATCTGGAGCTGAAATTTGGGAGCCAGTTTGCATATACTGACAGTGTTCTCTGTTCAGTAAGTTGTCTAAAATTTCCCTTGGATTCATAGAAGTTTCTAAACCTTTTCCCCCCTGTGCTCCTGTCTTTGATTATTGTCTTTAATGGGGCTCTGTATGAAGCGAAGTGAAGTAGCCGGGGTTTACTATGTGATTACGTTAAGTTCACGCACCCCATGTAGAGCCTGAAAAGGATGTCATACATATAAATGACTGTTTACCCCCTTCAAACCAGCAAAATAAGTCCGAGGATTCCAGTAGCTACTTTTGTAATGTATAATCATTGTATAGAGCCAGCTCAGGAAACACTTGTTGAAAACTTAGGCTTGAGTTTTCTACTTTCTTTTGCTCACGTGCGTTTATGGGCGCATGCTCAGATAAGAATAGTGACGTGGGTATGTGAGTGTTTTTCTTGAAGACACTTAATATCTTCCCGCTCACTGGAGTGAGTTGACTTCAGCTTCTCTGGGACTTGATTATTTAAAAATCGAAGATCTGTGTCTCCCGGTATTGGGTGAAGTGTGGTAAATTATGTGGCGTCTTCGTTACTTTGTTTCTCTTTGCTTGCTCTATTTTAGCATTAAATGTATGTAACATTTCTCCTCTTCCCCATCATCTTTCTTTCCACACTGTCTTCTCACTGTCGTTCCTAGTCCCTCGGTCTGCCTTTCCAACCGGCAGCCAGACTCCCCTTTGCGGATCAGTCTATTACTCTGGGAACTCTGACGGTAGCACTTAAATATATAACAGTTCCCTTTCCTACATTAAAAAGCTGTAAAACCTTCATGTGAAATAGCTAAGGGAACATATACAGTAGGAGGAGAGGCTTTTGCTCCTGCAGGCACCTTGCAGAGGGGACTATTTTTCTTATATGATATAAATGAAATCTTCACTCTGCCCACTTTTACACCTACGCGTGTACTGAGCGTCTCCAAGGAGACAAGGAAACCCGGAGTCCAGCGATGGTGGATCCTCCACTGAGACAGCAGGCTGGAGTCTCAGGCAACTCTCCCAGGCGTCTTGGCTTCCAGCTGCCCCTCTCAGACAGCCTCTTTTCTCGAGGCTCTTCCAGGCAGGCTTTCTCGAATATGTCTCTCCCTTCACAGATGAAATAGCCTGTGCGTTACATCTGAAGGGCTGGTGGTGGTGAGTTCAGTAGGCAGAAGGCCTCCCTGGGACCAGAGGGGTGGATGTTGTAGGGAGGGCTAGAAGGCTTCCACTTGCCCGAGATCTTTTCTCTGCCATTTGTGTATCTGTGCTTCTGTTTCTTTGCCTGCCTTTGCGCCTCCTAAACACAAAGGCACCACTCAACCTTAAGAAGCGTCTTAAAAATATTGGCTGTTACAGCTGTATAGTTATGAGCCCGGGTTAGTGAGCTTGTCCTTTTAGGAGGAGTGCTGCTCTTGCAGAGTCCACATTTTTAGATGTCCGCCCTCAGCAATAATCCTCTTGACCACTCTGTTTTGTTTTCCTCGTTCTCCTGAGTTCAATGCACAGGAGCCCGCAGGCCCTCTTACCTTTCCCCCATTCCATCATCGCCACTGTAACTTCCCTCGCAAATACACGCATTATTTTCTTACATAAACGAAGTATCTGTTTCTCTGGGAGGAACACACTGCCATCATAAGTCCGTGACGCTCACTCTCTAAACCTATAGTATTAGGTCCTTTTTTAATTTCTCTCTCCCCGCCCCACCCCCATCGGGGGAGAACGTGAGCACAGTCCCCCACAGTATCCGAGTGTCAGGCCCTTTTGATGAGTTGACCACATCTGTGATCTCTCCGTGCCTATTCTTTGATGCACAAATAATTTGGTTACTGTATAGAAATTATTATTGATGTAATCCCCCAAGAAATCTCATTTTGTCTCTAAACTCAAAGTACATCGTTTAATGATTATTCTTGACATCTCTTCCATGTGTACATTCTTGGTTCTCAGCTGAATTGACTCAAGAAACCTCACTTTTCATGCGATTTTTTTTTTAAGCACAGTATCTACAAACTTCAATGTTCTGTTGCTGATCTGCTGCCCTCTTTGGAAAGGTGTGTGTGGCTAGCCATTATTCCTGTCCTTAATTCTTTGATAGTGAATGTCCTCATGAGGGTTTATTGATGACACTTATTTTTCTTTTTCACTTTAACTTTTTTTTTTTTTTTAAATAGACAGGATTTTGCTCTGTTAGGAATACAGTGGCGCCATCAGAGTTCACTATAACCTTGAATTCCTGGTTCAAGCAATCCTTCCTCAGCCTCCCAAGTAGCTGGGACTACAGGCATGCACCACCACACCCAGCTAATTATTTTTATTTTTTTAGAGGCAGGGTTTTGCTATGTTGCCCAGGCTGGTCTTGAACTCAAGTGGTCCTCCTGCCTCAGCCTCCCAAAGTGCTGGGATTACAGGCGTGAGCCACCGTGCCTGGCCTACTTGAATGTTTAGAAAGATTTGTCAGTCATATATTCAACATTATAGAGAACTCTCCTGTTTTCTTCTTGCTTTAACTTTAATTCATATCGCCTCCCCAATTTCTTTCTTTAAGGAATACCCATCCCATATTACAAGCTGGAAAGGGTCATTGGTAATAAACATAACTAGTTTTGTTCACAGGTACAATAATGTCCCCTTTAAGATGACTAGAGGTCAGACTTGCTGTTTTTCTCTGTAAATTCCATCAAGGTCATCCTACGTATGTCTCGTCTGTTTTGATCTTCCTTCCCAAAAAACCTAATCCATAGTGAAAGTGTTATGTTCAACTTGAGTTCCCAAGTGCCCCCAAGAAGAACTGGGGGGAGGGGGAGGGTGCCGCTGAAAAGGGCTCTGTGTTGTCTGCCAGGTTTCGCCAGGTTTCTGTCTTTGCCCAGGTCCCTCCTGGCCTCTCTGCCATCCTTCCTCAAAGCCCCAATCATCCATACTCCCAAATTGCATGTCAGAGTTTTGGTAGGGTTAAAATGTCTGCTTAGATAAATTGCTCTGCCTGAGAACTGTGGATGAAATTAGCCAAATCAAAGGAAATGTAAACAACTTCTGGAAAGGTTTTCAACTGAGACTGGTGGGAAGTTTTGTTTCCTATTTCATTTGCCTGGAAATAGGAAAGTCCGGGACCCAGTCCCAAAGTGCACATCCTGGAGTCCTTTTAGTGAAGGATCCCCTGAACCTGTGTAGTAATGCAAATGGTTTTCTTCTGTTTTTATTTCCAGGCACTTCAGGTGGCAAGACAGCTCCTTCTCCAGCAGCAACAGCAGCAGCAAGTTAGTGGATTAAAATCTCCCAAGAGGAATGACAAACAACCAGCTCTTCAGGTAACAATTTTTTTTTTTTTTTAAATGACATGATACCCTTTGGGATAGCTGATGAACAATTCAGGAGTGGATTGTGTTGAGAATTCAAATCACGTAAGACGATGTTCTATAGAAGGCATATTTTTAGTTTACCAGCAGAGTATGACATTTTGGGGGAAAATGGGTACTTGACCAAAAGTTTTATTGTTAGGAGTAAGAAGATCTACTGATTAGTCAATATAATAGGAGGATGAAGAATTACAGGTGTTGGGTTGCTTAATAGGCAGTGTGGGTTACCAGTGAGAAAAAATTCACGGTGCTCAGAATTGTCACCACATTCTTTCACGTTGGGGCTAGAAATGGAATAAACACACACACTGTAGCACAGTTCTCAATAGGGGTGATTTTGCCCCCCAGGGGACAATGAGCAATGTCTAGAGACATTTTTGGTTGTCACGACAAGGAAGAAAGAGGAGCTACTGACTTCTAGATGGTACAGGCCAGGGATGGTGCCAAACATTCTACAATGCCCCAGGCAAATATAGAATGATTCATCCCAAAGCGTTGATAGCGTCCAGAACTATTATCGGGCCTGAGGAGGATGTGGTACTCTTAATACTACCTCTTGTAATGAGTATGATATATACTCTATTCCTCAGTGGGTGTGTTTAGGATGTTTCTGAATCATTAATAAGAAATGGTGAGAAATTTTTATGTAAAGATACCAAAAAAGATTGTTTTAGCAACTTCCCATTTCAGGCACATTGAGGGTAAGGGGTTAGTGGAATAGAAGATGGAGTGAGTTTAGAAAAACCCAATTTGGATTTTCAACTTCGAGTAGAAAATTGTAATAGAAATTTCAGAGTAACCTGAATCAGGGTCTTCATGTTCACAGCCAAGATAGGGCACTTGCAGGTCCTAGATGGGGTTTGAACTACTTTTAGGGTGGACATCCCCAACATGGGAGGCTGAGGAAGAGTTTCTCACACTGGAAATGTGGGAGTAGAATCTATCAGCACCATGTATAACTTGGTGCCAGTTAATTTGGTCACGAGGTCAACCTAAATTCTAGCTTGCTTTGACTTTTCACAGGTCAGGGTGAACCACTGCCAGTTCTCAAGTTATCCTGCAAAGACCAAACTGACCTTGGCCAACAAGTTCTAGTTCTTCTACATGTACTTGGGAAACTGTCACTCTCCAGGGGAAGTTCACTGTAGAGACACTTTATTGGAAAAGTTGAGTGACAACACGCATTGTTTATTAACACTTACGAAAACAGTTATTTGGTAAACTATCACCAGTCCGTATGCCTTTTACCGTGTGTGCATGCAGGGGACATTTTTAATGAGGCACAGTGCCATTGAGGGCCCGTGTCAGGTGCTATAAGGAGTGCTTTGTTGTGCAGATGTCTTAAGAACAGCTCCAGAGGATGAAATATGACTGTGTTGACCTTTCAGCTGTGAGCTTATTTGTCAGGATTCAAATAAGTTGAAAGGATCAAACTGAACAGTTTCCGTAGTCAGACTGGGAATTGTGTTTCAGAGGTCAGCAGCAGAGGCCACATTGCAGATTCCATAACATAGCCAATTGTTGGTACATATTAAAGTACCGGGGCAGCTCCTGCAGACAGAGACGCAATTAAAATTCTAATTTATTAATGTATACAGGGAGCTAGCCCAGCCTGTCACTCAGTGATTCAAACGACTGTCCATTCTTTTTGCCTCCCTCTTGGAGTTCTCGCAGCCTTAAAAACACTGTGACTACTCTTGAGTTTATCAGACCTCAAGTGCATTGGAAAAATGAAAATATATTATTGGGGGGAAAATCTTACACATAGTAGAGCTTTGGATAGAGATAATAAAAAAACACACATACACAATCTGTCTGCTCTTCAGTATTGAATATCATTTGTGATTTTTTTATAGTAGACTTATTTTCCCTCATACTTGCTTTTTTAAAACATATGGCATTTTTAGGTAACTTCTCTTCCAAGATGAACGAAGTTCCTTTAGGGCTAAATATAAGAAGTAAAGTTTCAGGGGATTTCCTTTTGAGGGCTCTTTTTCTTCTTGCCTGTTAGGTTTTTAGCCACCATGCAGAAGAGTATGATACAGAGGGCTTCGTTTTTCTTGGCAAGGACAGTGTCAAAACCAACCTAACACATTCTGCTGAGCACTTCAGTCTGTATAAAAAGTGGGGGAAGAGGGGGTAAGCTCGAATGCTGGTTTTGCTAAAGAAGATGTCTTGAGTTTTTTCCTACTCCCTAAGTGGAGGAGTTGACAAGCAGAGAATTTAGACCAGCTTTTAAGAGTCGGCTGGGGGAAAAAGAAAAAGGGTTGGTTGATGGTGCGTGTGTCTCGTAGACTGTGGCTGCCTGTCTCCTCAGCTGCCTGGTAGGGTCATGCACATTCACTAAGCTTTATTAGGTTGGCTGGCCTTCCACAAACAGAGAGGAGAAATTACTATCCTAGGCCACATGGTGTATTACCTCATTATAAAAATACGTCTCTAAACTTGGAGATTCGCAGAAGGAATAACCTTCATATTTAAATATATCTTGCCAGGCCATGTCCTCGCTGAGGCAGCTCAGCCGGAGTGGCTCTGAAATGAAAGGGAAATCCTACAGCAAATCTTAACAGTGCTCATCTCTGATCTTCTTACCTTTCATAACTACACTGAGAGACCTATTTTAGCAAATTTCAGATCTTCTGCATAGAGGAAGGCTTGACAGGGAAGAAGGATTTGATCCGCTGATAGCTTGAGGAAAAAAAAAAAAAAAGAAAGAAACCCAAATCCCCAAATATACTGTGACTCATATTTTAAGCATATCTCACACTTTCCTGCTTTATGTTTGGCAGCGCTCTCTGGTTTCACAGGCTGATGATACAAACAAAAGAAAATGGAAAGTTAAAGGAGGCTATAAGTGGTTACTCGATAGAGATCATACAATGTAGTCAAACATCACCGATTGGGACTAATTTCAGGGAGAGGAGAGTAAATAAGAGAGGAATGGTGCTCTTTGAAGATACTCATATTGAACCAAATCTGAGCTGGCCACATTCTCAGGTTATGTGGTTTATTAATGAAGGCATTAGTTGGGTATAGATATTGCTTCTGAAGCTCTTGAAAAATATTCTGCTTAGTAACCTAAATTGTCTTTTTACTTAGTCTATTAATTTACTTTGCAAAGTTCTTTGAATGATAAAAATGAAAATTGAAAATTGGCCCCATCACCAATTCAGAATCAGAATGATACAAATTAATTAAATGCAACTTGGTGAACATTTCCAGTGCACTGGGTGTTGTGCTGGTGTTCATTAGATACAAAATTGTCGAGGCTATAGACCCTGTCTTCAGGAGGCTTATAAGTCGTTAACAAGAATTAAGGTTTTGCTGCAAAGAGAAAATTATAGGTGAGTAAAAATAGTAGACTCTCTTCTATAAATATTTATGTACTTCTGAAGATTGCTTAAACAAGTGAAATAAATGCTTAACAGTGCAGGTGCACTCATAACCTCGAAAATGTGTAACTTTACTGGCCGAAGATTAATTTGTGAGTAGATGAGCAATTTTATTGATCAAATTTTGGAACTTTGACCACCGTTTCTGGGTAGTAATTCATTTTGGTTCTTTAAGCATTTTAGTTGTTGGCACGAGTACATAAACTGGAAGGAAATCAAATGACACATTTTCTCCTAAGAAAGTAAAAGTACATGTGTATTCTGGCAGCATTCAAGTTAGGAAAGAAAGTAAACCTTGTGTGTTGCTTACAGTGGAAAGCTGACCACAGTTTCAAGCCATCTATAAAGAATTTGAACTTGAAGCCAGTCATCTGATAGTTTTCCCTCCTGCCCATCCTCTTCCTTCCAAGGTTATGTCATGCGTAAGCCCCCTGCTCAGGGGGCCGTTTCACCTGAAGGAAGGATCATGAAACCCAACAGAAGGCCAGCGTTTTAGTCTACTTTGGAAGCTCAGAATTATAATGAGGACTCCTGCTTTCAGTGGAGGAGGTTAAAATACAAGATTCAGCAGGTGTTTTTTAGCATTTTTATTTGCAGTTATATAAAACATGCTTTAGGCAGCATTTTTGCTTTGCATTAATGCCACATATAATCTTAGTACCTCGTATCATTTCTATGTTATTCACTAAAGAATAAATTGGTAGAAGGAAACCTTTAAAGGAAACTACAATTTTTATGTTATAGATAGTGAAATGGAATGGTTTTAAAATAGTGACCCTTAAAAAATATTCATATGCACTGAATTAGTAAGGTAGATAATTCAGGACAGGGAGGCTAATTATTTTTATTAAATGTCTAGTGTTAACATTGTCCAGAACTGGCATCCCTAGCATTTTCAATTCATATGAAGTGTTGAGATTTTGATACCTTTTAAGAGGTCATCGTCATCACATGACTTTAGAGAAACCCAAAACCCTAAACATAAGTCTTGATAAGGAATGCTAAAGCAGAAACGATGCTTCAAAAATGGTTATTATTAAGACTTTCAGATTACACATGCCATTAAAAATATATAGAAACAATGACCCCTTCTCCTTGAAAAATGCACATGCACACAGAATTCTGTTTCCAGTTTTAGGGGTTTCATGAACCTCAAGAAGTCCATCTTGGGGCTCAGGTTCATACTCCTGCTTTAAGATTTTTTTTTCTGAATGTGATTTGTCTTTGCCTCCAAAATTCTTATGTGAGTGGTAATACAATGAGTTAGCTCATTTTTGATATTTCGACTTCAGTTGTATATAGGGTAACCCTGTGTCCCGGTCTATGACAGCCCCAGCCTATGGCTATTGACTGGGTATGTTTATTAATAATTCTCACTCTTGGGGTAGCTCAGTTTGAGCTGGGCATGGTGGCACGTACCTATAGTCCCAGCTACTCTGGAGGCTGAGGTGGGAGGATCACTTGAACTCAGGAGTTCAAGGCCAGCTTGGGCAACATAAGAAGACTCTGTCTCCATTTAAAAAAAAAAAAAAAATCCCAGTTTGGACATTTAATTATATGATCACTTACTTACATGTACCTAAGCATTAAAATGCAAGTACGATGCTAATATTTTGTATGTAATTATGTCTTTCTCACCATATGGAAAGTGCAGGAGATTTGTGGTCCCTATCTTCTTGGCCACAAAGTGGTGCCAGTCTGTGGCCTGTTAGGGACTGGGCCACAGAGCTCCACTGCACCCCTGCCCCCCAGTCCGTGGAAAAATTGTCTTCCATGAAACTTAGGAACCAGGGGTCCACACAGCAGGAGGTGAGCTTCAGGCAAGAGAGCAAAGCTGGATCTGTATTTATAGGTACTCCCCATTACTTGCATCACCGCCTGAGCCCCACCGCCTCCTTCCCCTCCTTCTACTCTACGCCTCCTCTCCCCTGGAATTGTCTTCCATGAAACCGGTGCCTGGTCCCGAAAAGGTTGGGGACCACTGTGGTAGATGATGAATATTTAGTCATTGCTGAACACGGGCCAACCCCATGGCTTCTCAGCGGTGTAGGCACTAACCTTAAAGCACGTTGTGGATGAGGAAAATTGAAACTTAGAGAGGTTAAGTGACTTGCCACAGAACACGCTGACAGTGACAGCACCGGGGTGGGGAGCCAGGTTTTGTAGAACCACAGATAACCAGTATGCCATCCAGAAGTCAGTCATCACCCCTCCTTCTGCGTGTATTTACCCAGCACCTACTGAGTGTCGTATTTTCCATAAAAAGTAAATTATTCTATTTTCTATATTATAAGCAAAAATGGAACCAAACCACCAAAAACCAATTCCACTGTAAATATCTGGATTTCAATTAAGAGGACTCAGAGCTGCATGATTATCCTAATCGTAGCTCTGTGTCCGTGTGTGTCTGCGTGTGACAGAGAGGAGAGAGTGCGAGCCGCACGTGTGCGCAGCGAACAACAGCAAAGAAAAGTTATTTCTTACTCTCAAGTCTATAGTGCTTTTTATGAGCGTTCATGTGTTAGAACATGGAGTAATATGTTATAATCATTGTTGGGGCTAGGAGGTGGAGAGGGACAGGGGAAAAAACATACTTGACTGGTCAAAAATGTGTAAATTGCTGACAAAATGACACATGTAATTAAGAGTGCTCCTACCTTTTTACCTTGTGGTTTACACCTCCAGTGTTGAAAAAGAGAGTGACTCCCACCTCGCTAATTACCATTATCACTGAAATGCTAGGGTTGGAGTCATTAGTTCCATGTGCATTTAATTAGAGGAAGGCTGAAATTGGATTTAACTTATTACTTTTTCATGGATCACTTTCTTGTCATCACTTCAAATTGGATTGCAGCCCCAGGTAACTAATTATGAGAGCCACAGGATCAAGAGTGAAGAAAAGGTAATTAGGAATAACACTGTCGGACCCTTGCTGGTCGTCCACTTGCGCTTGGGGCGGGGGAAAGCAAACCACGCGAGCCGTATTTTGTGGTATTACAGATCAGGAGTGAGAGGTGTGTACGGTTGCTAGGCATCATGGGAGCCCGTCACCCCCCAGAGTGGTTTCTGTGATACACAGCTGAGTTGAAGATGTCGCATCAACGTGGTTCCGCAATCAGCTCCTTAATACCTAGATTAAACTTGTAAAAGCAACAGATTGGTTGTAGGTATGAGGCATCTCAACAACTGTGTAGTCTGGGGGCCTCACATCTATGATTACAACAAAGCTGTCAAGATGCCTCTGAGCCAGAGTGCAGAATATTTGAAGTACGGGGAGTTAGAATTTAATGAACGTATTAATGTTCCAGGAACATCATTCATATCTGACAGGGAGACATACCAGGCAGCACGACAGTAAGGTTCAGGGTTTATACATCAGGAATTTTTGTCGAAGTTTCCCGCGTATTATAGTGTTCGGGTCGTTGACTTTGCTTCTGGTTTCCCACCCCCGCCCCACCCCAGATGTTGTGGGTAGGCTTCCTGAGGTTCTGTTTCTCCTTCCATCCCCATCTAAAATACTTGAAAATAAATTATATTGTTTCCATGTGCAGAGCAAAATTCAGAACTGCGAGCAATCAATTTTATTGACATCGTCTGAAAAATGTTGATGACAGTTCGAGGATGTGAAAGAATTGGATTTTTAAAGTCCCCAGTACTAAGTGTGGCAAAAAAAAAAAAAAAAAATTAAAAGGTAATCTCATTACTCAAAGTTCTGTGAGTTAGAGTCCCCTAAGAAGTGATTCTTCTTAAGGGAAAAAGAATTAGGAGGATTCTTCTTTGATAGGCTGTGATAGCATAATGAGAAGTCTTGTTATCAAGCCTATTGGTTGCCTTGAAGGGAGAAAAAGCCTCTTGGTTTCCCATAGAAGTTGAACCACCAAGCAAAGATGGTTCGAGTTTCCTTAAGTTGTTTAAAATTGGTTTTAAAGTTCTGTTAATGTAAGCAAATAATCATGATTCAGTCCTGGGTGACTTTCAGACCTGGGTGAGTGAGGCTTGCTCGTTATCCTCCAGTGCAACAGGCTGTATAGACCACCGTGTGTCCCCCCCACAGAGACCATGACACCATTATTCCCAAAGTGATAAAATACTGTTCTTGGAATTATGAGTCTTTTTCCTGTGTGAACCTTCTAAGCAAAATCTCAAGAACCAAAATAGTAATCATCAAGTCTAAGGCAGAAAATTAAAGCTTTTTTTTTTTTTTGGAACATCTTAAGTTGATTTAGAATTTTTGTACACAATATTCGTCTGTGGTTGAAAGGGGGCATGCCGAGGTCAAGTGATGTAGTGTTTTCCATTTTTCCATATGAGCCTCACAGTGTGTGATAAAAGCAAACTCCTTTATTTTGTAAGTCTGCAAGAATTTCTGACGAAATGCAGAGGTCACGTTCTCTGTCAATTTGAGCAGCCAGCATTTTTTAACTACTGTTTTTTCTTCCTTTTTGTGTGTCTTTTCTTCCCTGCCCCCACCTCGCTATAAACCGTGGCACTTTTCTGACACATGCACAGTGAAGTCTTCCAATCTGAAACTCATTAGCACACAGCATTGGACCCTGTCCAGTGGTTAGAAAATTTCCTGAAGCCTAGAATAACAGCATTTGGTGCAACACCATGGACCAGAAGTGACAATGGGTGTAGTTGCGCCCCCCTGGCGCCTTTCCCGGTCAGGAAAGCCAGCTGACCGCACAACACATTGAGGCAGAGGTTGTGCATAGGGGATGGGCTCAAAAAGTTTGGTTCTTAGAGAAATGTACTTCTGAAATTACAAGGCACTGTCTTTTTTGCCTTATGCTTATTATTTCAATTGGGTTGGAGGTATTTATCAACATTAGTTGTAGGAACATGAAAGCAAGCCAGTAGAGAAATAGGATGGAACCCAGTATCTCCAAGATGGTATTTTTTACTTCTGTAACTGTTGGGTATTACAGAACCTATGGATTTAATTCATTCATGCATGCATGCATTCATTCATTCAAACTTTATTTATTGACCCTCACTATACTGCGATAATGTGACCAAGATGCAAGCCCTGCCTTATCGTTAGAAAAGTTACACCATTCACCATAAATCAGGTTATGTTAAACCAGGTTTTCAAACAGGAAGCTGAGTCCCAGAAAAATCATAGTTATAATATTAAATAACAAACACTTTTATATAGTACTTTCTAGGAGTCAACGGATGTACAGCAACCACATAGGAGTTAGTTCTATTATTATTCCCATTTTATAGATGAGGAAAGTACAGCATAAAGAAGTTAATTTGCCCCAAGGCCATACAGCTAATAAGTGGCAGAGCTGGGATTCTGGCCCACACAGTCTGGCTCAAGAATCTGTGCTTTTTTACATTACACTCTCCTGCCTCTCACTGAGCTACTGCTTTGGGCCCAGCAAACAGGGAAAGCAAAAGAAACGGAATCAGAGTTGCTGATGCTCAGGGCTCGTCACTAACCACTAGACCACACTGTGTCCTAATTTGGACATATGTTTATGGGCATATTTGAAAAATAGTGCTTGTAATTGAAATATGCACTTTCTAAAGGGAAATGATGCTTGAGAAGGAGAAGAAAGACGGATATTACTCAAAGCCTGCAGACAACTCTGCAAGTAATTGTCTAAAGGCAGCCGTTGAAATTGAGAAGCAGTTTGGAAAATGTACAGTTTGGGAAATTTGTGTACCGATGTAATTACGGTAGTTGTGAGCTGATGTCATGCCTAGTAACTGTTTTTGTATTGCTTGGGCCTTTGTTACTGAGCTGTGATATCATGAGCAAACTATTATAAACATAGCATGGATATAGCATGCTTGTGTAACAAAAGATCGGGAACTTTTATTAAGTTTGTTTTCCTTGTCATATTGTAAAAATTTATTATGTGTACTGTGTATATTAGAAACAGATTTGGGTAATTCTGTCTAAATGAAGTCATCCCGGCTATTTCCAGACTGTCTGTTTTTGGTTGTGAATAATTTTCATACATCAGATGGTTGTCATATTTAGTCGCTCTCAAAATTTTAAAGAGAACATATCCCATTTTGAACTTTCGGTGGACTGCATCCACCTTGCTGTTGGGATTGATTGTTTGAGTTTGAAATTATTGCCCAGTAAATTACGGAGACTGAATACTAGTCATTTCTAAAGAGTCCGGGGTTGCTGCTTTCTATTCATAACTTTTCTCCCGTCATCAAAAGAACAGATTTTTAACTACTTAAGTAGTAGAATTTAAAGCCGCCAGGACACAATTAGGCAAAGAGTGCCAGCCCTTGTCCTTTTACGTTACATCCCGTAGAAGAACTTTGGTAAACATTCAAACAGACAGAGCCCAGCATTTATCGGTGTTCATGGTAAATGTGGATTTTAAATGGGTAGTTCAAAAACTTTGGATGACTCGATCCTTCTCATCTACTCTCCTCTAGTCCTTCTTCTGCTGCCAAGCTTTTAGAACCAGAATATTCTGCCTCCTGCTTCAACCTTTTTTTTTGTTTTTTTTTTTACCAGCCACTTTCTTTCCTAACCTCCCCAAGTCTGGCTTTTCTCCTCCTCATTTTCTTCAATTCTGTCGTCACTAAATTCAGTGATCACGTCACCATCCTTCCCTCAGCCTGTCTGTCCTCTTAGTAACATGTTGCTTTGGCTAAGTTGTCTTTATGGAAATTGCTCTCTTTTAAACTTCTTCAAATGCATACCCCCCGGCCTCCACGCCATTCTCTTTCTGCTTCCTGATTCTCTCCAGGAACCCACGTTCACTCTTCCCTCTAAGTTCAGTTCTGCTGACTCCCCCAGTAGTGCATCTATGCTCTTTGCTAGTTCCGGTAGCTCCACACCCGTATCCCATAGCCTGTTTGTACTTCTCTTCGGTGCCTATCCATGGCTGTGTCTTAGTTCACCATTTCACATCAATTTTGATTTTTCTAATCCAACAGGTCCCTTTTATCCCGAGGTCTTATTAGTCAGAATCGTTTGAGTCATCATTGTCTTATGAATTTCCTTCATCTCTACCATGTTATTCATCCTCACATCTGCCATTTTCCCTTCCACTGGCATCTTCTGTTTGCTCCTTTCTCTGTTTCCTCTGCTGCCACATCGTTCTAGAGCTGTGCCTTGAGGTGTCAATGAATTGATCTTGGCAAAGACTTGATCCCAATCTTCACTCCCTCCCCCCAAAGCATCTTCTGTTCTGCATGCGTATCTAACTTCCAGCTTATGCTCGCAGCCTTTCCTGACACCATGTCACTCTGCTATGCAAAACTTTGAATGGTCCACTTTTACATCTATACCAAGTCTAAATCCTGCTGCCTTCGTGTAGCTTCATAGTATTGTAGCTTTGCATTACATTAGATGTCCTGAGAAGAAGATTATAGCTTTTTGACGAGGGAGAGTGGGGGAGAGTCATGAATTCAGAGTCATAATTCCCTTTGTAAGGAGCTGGATATAAGCACAGTCCATTTGATAACACTTCAGAGTCCCCAAAATCCAGAATTTCAGATAGTGCCTGCTTTATTGCCTGCTGTTTAGAAAGAAGACCCTTGGTGATTAAATTGTAAGTTGAATTGCAGGAGAGTATCTTTGTCTGCCTTCTTCAGAAAGAAACTAAAGGTCACGTGATAGGAAGTGTTTTCCTGTTTGTGAGTTCTCTGCAATATTATCCTATGGTTTTTTTCCATTGGTATCTATTGCTGTTGCCTAGAGGGTTTCTTCTGATCTCCTCTGGCCGTAGGGCCTGCAGGCTAGACGCTCCCTTGTCTGTACACAGAAGAACTGCTTCATCAGGCCTAATGAAACTGCTTTTAATAAGACATCAGTGAAATTATGTCTGGCTTGTTCTTTATTTGATAGTGTAAAGGAATTGGTATTTATTCTGGAAACGGAATTAAGAGTCCGAACCACATAGAATTACACAGAGCAAAGAGGTTTCATTGTGACTGCCAACTTTGATCTAGATACGAAGTAAGTCTACCTAGAGAGCTGTTTGAAGGACTCTGGATCCAGGACGGGCTCTTCAGCAATACCAGGATTCATTGGTCATGTCTACCATGGCACTGGCATTGGGAGTGGTGGTATGTGGCACCTTCTGTTTGCCAAGGTTGCCGTTGACTTATCTGACATAGTCTATGCTGATCACATATCAGAGTGGAAAGGTACTTGGGATTATTTTTTTTTTCTGGGAAGCCTGATAGATTCTGTAGTAACTGTTGAAATATTACCTAAAATTTAACATGTGCTTTGTATTTTTCCCCATAGCTTTACATGAGACTGAGTTTTAGATATCTTAAAAGCATATCTCTTCTTGATCAGATCTGAAGTGTGATTTATCCTTTAAAGCCACAGGATCTTTTATACTGGGCCACCACACACATTCCACAGGCTGGCTGAGTTGTGGAGATGTGTGTGTCTGATTTGTTGGAGGATGAGGCAGCATCACATTGTAATTAATACCATGGCCTCCGGTGTCAGATTGCCAGGTTTAAGTCCTAGCACTATGCTTACTCCTGTGTGACCTTGGAAAAGTAACTTAACTTCTCTGTATTTTCTTTTTCTCATCTAGAGAGTTGAGACTGGTAACCTCATCTACCTGAAGGCAATTGTGAAGATTAAGTAAATAATGCATGACAAGTGCTTTCAGAGTGCTTGAGATGTAGTCATTTCTCAGAAAAGTTAGCTCTTCTCGTAATTGTATGAAAAACTGTTTTTAAAGGGAAAATGACAACCTACTAAACTCCAGTTTTTATTATAATTCACGTGGTATTGGTCACTATTCAAATACATGTTTTAGCAGTGCATTGGGGGCTGTCCTTTTGCTTATAATCAACTTGGTAACCAGATTTGATGGGAAGACGTCAGGTTCTTCATCTGTAAAATGGGGTGATCATAGCATGCATAGTGTCGTTATAAATATTAGCTGAACTAGTGTATATAAGTAGCTTAGAAAGGCATATAACAAGTACTTAATAAAGGTTAGCTGCTGTCATCATCCCCACTACTTAATATTATCAGCATTATTGTGATAGAGTATTATTTTCTTAAATGTGTCATTTTAGATATAAA
>RJWJ010036106.1:0-16256 GCA_004363605.1 Indri indri
GTCAGTAATTTAAATTCATCAGTGATATTTGCTGTAGATTGTATTGAAAATACCAATAATCACACTAGCAAATAAAAAAATCACATTCATTAAACAAATATACCTTTTAACTGTCTAGAAGGCAAATCATACCAAAAAGAATAAAATAATTAACAGAGCAATGGCATATCCCTCTTTACCTGCGTGCCTAGTCAAAGCTGTTTGGGACAGAGTCCTGTAAAGAAAGGTGATGCAAACTTATCATTGTTCCTTAACTGTTCTTGTTGAATGAATTTATGCTAGTGTTTCCACACTGTCCAACAAGTTCCCTGTTAATCACCTATCAGTTACCCAAAAAGGTTGGCTAGACATGACAAGAGGGAAACGACATCAACGAAGTTCTCCAAAGAGGTAGCTAAGCAGCTCAGTCTTGGCGGTTTCACCCCAGGCACAAGATTGTTCCAGAGTCAAAGCTGGTCTAGCAGATGCAACTAGCTACTCAGAGGGGAAAGCTAGTATGTAGTAAAATATTAACCTTTTTGTTATTCAATAATGAGACACTAAAAAATAGAACTCCATGAGGATGACAATTATTTTTTTAAAAAATGAAAAATAATAAGTGTTTGTGAGGAAGTGAAGAAATTGAAATCCTTGTGGAGTTTTTATGGTGGGAATATAAAATGGTACATTTTATGATGGTTCCTGAAATAGTTAAACATAGAATTATCATATTATCCAGCAATTCCACTTCTGAATACCCAAAAGAATTGAAAGCAAGGACTGAAACAGCTATTTGTACACCAATGTTCATAGCAGCATTATCACAATAGCCAAAGCCTAGAAATGACCCAAATGTCTATCAACAGATAAATGGATAAACAAAATGTGGCATATACACATAACGGAATATTATTGAGCCTTTAAAAGAAATGACATTCTGATACATGCTACAACATGGGTGAACCTTGAAAACATTATGCTAAGTGAAAAAAGCCAGTTATAAAAGGACAAATATTGTATGATCCCATTTATGCGAGGTACATAGAATAGGAAAATTTATAAAGATAGAAGATAGAATGGTGGTTACCACAGGCTAGGGAGAGGAGAGATAGGGAGTTATTATATGATGAGTACTGTGTTTCTGGGATAATGAAAACATTCTGCAGATGGATAGTGGTAATGGTTGCACAAGAATGTGAATATACTTAATGCCACTGAATTATATACTTGAAATGGTAAATTTTATGTTATACGTATTTTACCACAATAAAAAATTAATCTATCGTATACTTAAAAGACCTGATTGAAAATTTTCTCTTTTATTCTTATACATAAATTAAATGCGGACAGTTGTCAAAAAAAAAAAAGGCTAAGAATAGAAAGATCTTAGACAAGCACATGTACTTGGAACCATTTTGTTTGTTTTCTTTGCTCTATTTGGTTATTGGCTGAAAAAATACAAAGGATCAGGCTGACACAAATCAAGATCTTACCCAGTATCAAGCTTTCATAATGATGTAAAAGATTCAGGTAATCCAGAGGCTCAAACAAATTAGAGAGGAGTCTGGGACATTGAGGCAGCTCCTGGGGTCCTTTCTGTTCGTGACAAACATACACTCTCCAGCCCACAGTGATAGATGAAGTCTCCAATGGACTTTTATGGTGTGATCTCACACAATAAGGGAACATTTTATTTATGAAACATCTCTATTATACACCAGCTTTCATGTCATTTTTCTTTTTTTTAATTTATTTCAAAATATTAAGGGGGCACGAATGTTTTAGGTTACATGGATTGCTTTCATAATGCTTGAGTCTTGGCTATAGGTGTGCCCGTCACCCAAATGGTATACATAGTACCCATTTTTCAGGACATCCTTCTAGGAGCATTCCATAGAAAAGACGCTTCTGCTAGCGTATATCATTAGCGTATTTACCTTGAGGTCCAGGATCGTATTGACTAGGTAATTCAATAAAGGCACCTGCCTTCTTCCCCTCACCCCACTTGAAGCATTTTCTCATAGCCAGGGGAAAATCGAGTCACAGTCAAACTACATTAACTCTTTCCTCCTTGTTACGGGCTAGATGCTTGTGTCCTCCTAAAATTCATATGTTGAAGCCCTACCCCCTAATGTGATTGTAATTTGAAGTAAGGCCTTTGGGAAGTACTTAGGTTTAAATGAAGTCATGAGGGTGGGGCCACCATGATGAGATTGATGTCCTTATAAGAGGAAGAGAGACCACAGTGAGCTCTGTCTCTACGATGTGAGAATACAACCAAAAGGCACCCATTTGTGAGCTGGGAAAAAGTGACCAGGCACTGAATCTGCTGACACCTTGATCATGGAATTTCCAGCCTCCAGAACCACAAGAAATAAATGTCTGTTGTTTAAGCCACTCTGACTACAATATTTTGTTATAACACCTCAAACTGACTCCTCAATGACTAATTACTCTGATTATAAGTAAGCTAGTGTATAAGTGCTTGTCTTTAGAAGGAATCATTTACTTCTAGAATGCTTATGGTTTCATGCCTTACATTTAACTGTTTTATCCAGCAAGAAAAAAAAATAAACAATACCATTAAAAAATGGCCAAAAGACGTAAGCAGAAGTTTTTCAAAGCAAGATACACAAATGGCCAATAAACATATGAAAGAAAGCCCAATGTCACTAATCATCAGGGAAATGCAAATTAAAACCACAATGAGATATCACTTTACCTCTGTTAGAATGGCTTTTATTAGAAAGTCCAAAGACAATAGATGCTGGCATGGATGTGGAGAGAAAGGAACGCTTATGCACTGTTGGTGGGACTGCAAATTAGTACAACCTCTGTGGGAAACAGTGTGGAGATTCCTCAAAGAATTAACAGTAGACCTACCATTCGATCCAGCAATACCACTACTAGGTATCTACCCAAAGGAATAGAAGTCATTTTATCAAAAAGACACCTGTACTCAAATATTTATTGCAGCACGATTCACAATTGTAAAGATGTGGAATCAACCCAGTGCCCATCAATTCATGAATGGATTAACAAAATGTGGTGTGTGTATATATATGTATATATACCATGGAGTACTACTCAGCCATAAAAAGGATGAATTAATACCTTTTGCAATAATTTGGATGGAACTGGAGACCATTTTTCTAAGTGAAGTATCTAAAATAAAGGGTGGAAAAACAAACACCACATGTACTCGCTGTTAAATTAGAACTAACCGATGAGTACACATGTGCACAGAGGGAAGTAAAAACTCAATGGAAATCAAGCAGGGGGGAGGAGGAGGAGAGGAGGGGCAAAAACCTACCTAACGGGTACGATGAACACTATTGGGGTGATGGGCACACTTATAGCCGTGACTCAAGCATTACAAAGCAATCCATGTAACCAAAAACATTTGCACCCCCCTAACATTTTGAAATTAAAAAAAAAAATTTTAAAGAAATAATCATTTAATGTACAACCTGTGATATTTCCGTGGGAGTTTTCTACTACTGAAGTTCAACGTCTAGACCTCTGTACTTGGAACACTCCTCAAACAAGTGCATCAAAATCATCTGGTGAAGGTAAGGATGAAATGGCAAAGCTCCCTTTGGATGGTTCCCCAAGTCCTCATATAGCTCAGCAAGGACTCAAATCCAGCGATTCAGATGTAAGGAGCTATAAGCAATAAAAACCTAAAGTAAAATGAAAGTTGCTTTCACATAGTCATATTTCAGGCCAAAAGGAAATCGAAGGGATCAATGCATCATGGCCTTAGAAGGGCTCTCCAGAATCCGCTCAGCTTACTCCATCTTTCACATTCTCTGTTGCTAACCTTTCCTATCAGAATTCTTGTTCTCGACTACCGGATTCCGAGAGTTCATTGGATCCCAGGTCAACCCTTGCCTTTGATGGAAATATAAATTTCTCTTTGCCCTAAATCCTTGGTTTGGCCTCAGTCAATTCTATCCCATCCCAGTTCTCGAGACCTGAGGCCAAGTCGGAGGGCCCGGTCTCCCACGGATCCAGGAGGAAAAGCTGGAAAAGAATCCCAAAGCCCCAGGAATGCTGGCAGCTCTAGGAGCCACCAAACCTGACCGCCATGCAGAAGACTTGGCACTTTCACCATCACTCACCCAGAGGACAGGGTTCCCCTGCCCTGTTCCTCCTACCCAAGTGACTTCTTAGCTAATGTGGGCAAAAGAGCAGTAACAGGGAGACACCTAGGCCCTAGTGTCTTCAAACTCTGCTCAGAGTGCCCTGTTAATCTCAATTTGGAGATTAACAGTGGCGCCAGGGAGTCGTGGGAATGGAACCAAAGCTGGTGCTTCAGTCGTGCGTATACAGCGTCCCTAATTAATCCCACCTGGCTGCATACAATTATTTAAGCAGAAGTGCCTTTGGCATTATTTGAATCACAGAATTAGCCCTGCCTTCTGCTGGTAGCTACAGAGCCCTTTCTTCAAAGCATGTGGCAATGCAAGCAGAAGGAATAATTTATTTCTTATAGATATGTACCCTGGACAAGAGACATCTTCTGAGTGAAATACAGCCAGAAACATATAAATAAGCACTAAAAAAAAACCCTTGTTGTAAATAGTGCCAAATGCAATTTTTAAAACTTTTAAAACATGGCAGTTTAAACATGAATGGCATTTTACAGCTTACAAAGGATTTTCACCAACATTCCCATTTGAAAGGAAAATAGTAAGTAAATGTCACAGTATCTCCAATCTAAAAACAACATAAGACATAAGCCGGGTTGTACAGGCTTTGCAGAAATTCAAGATGCTAGATAACTCATTCACAGGAAGAAAATGATTTGGTTTAAATTACAGACTGTTTTCAAGAGCTGCTATGTTACAATGAAAACCGTTCTTCATAATTTTTTATATTTCAGGCTCTGAAGAAAGCAAAATAAGATTTTCGCTTCATTTATATACATCAGAGAAGTACAAGAAAACATTTCCACAAAATTTACTGTGGCAGAAATCTACTGAATTACAGCAATGTATTTGATGTGGGTTCTGGACGCAAGGCAAACCCCCAAAGTTGGAAATGACAACTGATGTTTTTGCCAAAGCTTGCCAGCAGCTGGCAGCCATCACTAGACTAAGCCTGAGTGGTTGTCTCTTACTGGTGGTTTCCTGTGTGTATTGTACCCCATCAGACTTCTCTGGATGGACTGTGGAATATATGGAATTTAAGACTGGATGGGCCTTTCCCACAGTCAGGCAAACATTCCAAATGCAATTGCTTGCTGCTTGATTGTGGAGTGGTTCCTGTTTTAGTCACTCCAAAATCAAATCAAACATGAAGGATGCTTCACTTGACCAGCCAGGAAAAAAAAAAAAAAAAAACCACGAAGGATGCTATGAGATCCTTGTTACTATTAGCATGACTCCTTTGTAAGCAATGGAAGGAATCACCAACATATCCTTCAGATCCAGGACAAGAAAGGAATCATCCTTTGCCACTTCAAAAAACAAGAGGAAAGGAGAAACATAGATTCTATCCTGTGTAAGCCCACAGATACCTTCTCTGTTCAGGGTTCCACTATATATTAAATCACTTTGGCCAGATGCGGTGGCTCACGCCTGTAATCCTAGCACTCTGGAAGGCGGAGGCTGGAAGATCACTTGAGCTCAGGAGTTCAAGACCAGCCTGAGCAAGAGCGAGACCCCCTCTCTACTAAATATAGAAAAATTAGCCAGGCGTTGTGGCGTGTGCCTGTAGTCCCAGCTACTTGGGAGGCTGAAGCAAGAGGATGGCTTGAGCCCAGGAGTTTGAGGTTGCTGTGAGCTAGGCTGACACCATGGCACTCTACCCAGGGCAACAGAGTGAGATTCTGTCTCAAAAAAAAAAAAAAAAAAGTCATTTTGCACTATATCTCTCTAAATTTTGAATGTCAGTAAGAATTTCAAAGCAAAAAATTCTACCATTCAAAAAGAAATCTTTACCCATGAAAATGATGATTCAAATTCAATACTAAGACATCATCCCTTCAATTTAAAAAATGTAATGCCCTTGGAAGAGTAATACCATAAAGTATTTGACATTATTTATACTTAATATGAATGAAAGTTCTGAAAATTGATATTAATTGGGAAGAGGAAGAGAGAATAAAGATACTAACTCCCCCCAAGAAAAAAAGGGAGAATAAATAAGATAACTAGCTTAAGACCAAGCTTCTACATCAATTTTATGCACAACCATGTGGAGACAATGATGTGTGGTCCCAACCTGTTTGATGGTAGGGTTCATATGGGTTCAGGTGTTTTGAGTGTTCTTAACTTCATCTTTGAAACAGTGTGTTCATTTTTTTCCTCAACATTTATTGAGGATCTGTAAGTGCCTACTGTGTTTCAGGCACTGTTCTAGATGCTGGGGATACAGCAGGAAAAAAATAGGCAAAGCATCTATCTTTATGGAGCTTGCACTGTGCTATAATTTCAATATTATTAAAATTAAATGCTAGAGATACACTGATATTCAAATTTATAAAGCAGTCACCTTATGTGCACCTACAACTCAATATGAACACTCAGTACACAGCTGTGATCTTCATTTTGGTCACCAATTCTCCTTTCCTAGAGATTGAGCCACGATGACAACATCTTCAGTTACAAAATCAAAGACTTGAGCCAATTCCTGTGCCTGTTTTGGCCTCTTCTATTCAGTCTTACTCTGTATTGGGACTGCCTGTCATTTCACCAATCTCCATTGACCTGCTCTGGAGAGCCAGCCTCCTCCACAGAGGAGCTACCTCCACAACAGTAGCAGGCACCCACCAGCCACTTCTGACCTACTCAGTGTCTTCGAAGCCTTCTTCTCTTACCCCATTCCATCACATGACTTCTTTGATTTGCATGGTCTTAAACATCCTAGTAATGCAGAACTACCTTCTTGAGTTCACAATCTGTCTTCTTGGATGAGTGAAAAGCAATTCCAGTCTTTTTTGTGGGTAGTACTATTAACTCTTCAGGCCACCTCTCTGTTATTCAGAAGTAGAAACTAGTTTCTGGAATATTACAAAATGATTCCTCTGGCTCAAATATCCCTTCCTCAACACAGCTTTCTAAAAATACAAATGCTACCCCCAGAGATTCTGACTCAGTATGTCTCAGGAAGGACCCAGACAGCTGTATTTTTTTTTTTTTAAACAAAATGGGTCCATTCAGATGTGTATCCAGGTGTGCGAGGATTGTCCAGAGAGCTACTCAGTTAAACTACACTTAATGCAGTAACCTCAGCACAATTCAGCTTTCCCTCACATGCACCTAACTGCTCACTTCCCCAGTTTCTCTCCAGATATGTCACCTTCTACCCATGTATCAACCTAAACATTTGTATTTGTGACCACACTTGTTTGCATCATTCAAGAACTCCCCGTTGCTATCCCTTTCTAATCCTAAGTGATCTTAGCCTAGGCACTGCTTCTATTTGGCTCTTTTCATACTTTGTTTCTCATCTGTCTAGATATGATTCTTGCCAACATTAAGGGTAACACCTTGGTCTAGACTAGGCTTGATTTTTAGGTCTTTTAATATAAGCACTGAGGCGAACAATAACTTAGAAATCAAAGTGTTATTCTGCTGCCCAATAACCTCTATTCAAAACAATTATACAGAATACTCAGCGTGTGGGCCTGGCTTGGGTCTAACTGGGGTGTGGGCACCAACGGACCATCCTGGTTTCCTAAGGAAAGACAGTGTGAGAGGAAGAAGTGATAGGAGATTGCTACTCAGCCATGTAGGGTTAGATAGTCCCTATCTCCTACCATCAATATCAGGACCAAACCAGTATCAACCAGACAGTGATAGCAGCAGGAACAGGAGAGAAGGAAGATGGCAAGATAGCTGCCAGCTTAGATGGTGGATTGTGGCACTGGGTGTATGGAATCAAAACATGCCACAGATACAGAGCCACAGTTTATTATTCCTTTATGTATTTCTATCAAGGAGTCAACAAAAGTGGGCAATCAAGCTCAAAAGAGGGTGAGGAAAAATGCCAATAGCCTAGATTTCTTCACTAGGGATGAAGTAATAGAAAAAGCCACAAGTAACATGAAATAGCCAACATGCCATGGTTTAGCTGAAGACTGTTGATGGAAACATTTGTGGAGCAAGTGATCTGTAAATACTTAAAGTGGAACCTGAAGGTCATTACTTTCTTTTGACTAAACCTCCACTAAATGCTCCAGAAAACAGAACATGCTGCTGAAAAAATGTTGGAGTCCTTCGATAGTCCAGGCTTATATATAGCCATGCAGGCTCTTCTTGATTAGCAGCAACCTGAGCATCAGAACAAGGAGGAAAACAGACCTCAATGAGTACGGGAATGGATAGGAAAGATGGTGGCACTCCTGTCCCACCTAGGACTGAAGGACATGTGGCGGCAACTGCAGCAAGTCCATTCCAATCACAGGATGAGCTACCACATATTTCATCCAGCAACTGCTCAGAGGCTGAGAAGTAGGAATTCCTCAGAGCAATCCCTGGAAACAGCTACGGCAGTAAAGGAGTGCTATAGTCATGTCTGCCCAGATTTAGTAAAAGAATTTAGCAAGTATGACACAGATGGGCCAAGTGGATTAAACAGTATACTCGAGTCAAGGCAATCTCGAAGAAGGAATTTTCCATTGACGTTGGTTATGACAGATTTCTGGGACCTGAAATATTTTTTCATCCAGAATTTGCTAATCTTGACTTCATAAGACCTACCTAAGAAGTAGTAGATGAAGTAATTCAGAATTACTTTATTGATATCAGAGTTCTCACTACAACATTGACCTCATTGAACTGGATATGCAGGGAATTTGAGCATCGCTTTTATATTTTGTAGGAAAAAAGTGACCAAGTAAAAGACAAATTTTTTAAAGTAGCTCATATGCAACTATGTAAATATATTTGATGCCACAGAACCGTACATTTAAAAATAGTTAAAATGGTAAACTTTATGCAATGTATTTGTTATGACAATAAAAATAAATAAATAAATGCAGTTTTTTTAAAGTAGCTTCATGAAACTTAGCATGACTCATTCATGGGACATAGGATTCTGGTAATTATGAATTGCTACTATCATCCCCACCAAAACAGTTTGGTTTTTGTTGCAAATGCTCTTAGAACCAAGAAGCTAGGATCTTGGATGAAGCCTACTCATATTCTTTTCCTTGTTGGGAAAAAAAAGTAAATACAAGACTGTTGGACCAGTTAAAAAAAAAAAAAAACCAAAAAGCAATGTTCACAACATGCAGGTATTACCACATGGGATTCAGCCTCTGCATATTGAGAGTTCTTCTGGTTCACACATCTAAGCAAGTCTAACAGACCCAGCATAGGAGGGCAGACACAGAGAGCAGTGCTGTGTGTGTAGAGTCGTCTGCTTCTAAGGGAGGAGGTGTTAGCCTCTCTTATCAGCTCTCCTGTGGCAGAAATGACTGGCAGTGCTGAGACCCACCAAATCTCTATGGATTTTAATGGACTTGTTCCTCTCTGCTCTTTAAGGGTAATATAAAACACCAACCTGGCACAATTTATGGGCAAATATTTTTCTAATAATGCTGAAAAAATTATTTGCATTGGTCCATTGTTGCGAGAGTATATAATTTATCTTTTTTGAGAAAGATTCATGTAGATTTTGGTGGGACTTTCATGAAAACATTAGCTCCTGGAACAATTTGTTATTTCTATTTTTTTCCCAAGAGACTGAAACATTAGATAAATGCAACTCTTGAGGGACCGCATGTTAAGTCTCAGCTCTAATAAATTTAGAGTCGCATCTCTCATAATTTGTATGCCCTTCATTCTCCAGTTGCTTTTGAAAAGAATGGAAGTGTGGCGGGGTGATGCCCTCTAGTGAGGGAGTCTTGATCTCATTGAGTCTTACCTTCCTAGCCTTTCTCCTGAGTTCACCAAGCCAACCACAGTGTGTGTGGTTAGTAGTCTATGCCCAGAAATTTATGGGGCATAAAAAGACCTACAGTAGATATGAGTCATTCTTCCACTTTAGAGCAAAACTTTCATCACTGCCATTGATATGATGTATTTGTTTGTTTACAGCACTAAAAAGAATAAGGAGGCCAGCAGGCAGCATGGCAAATCAGGGGCCCGTGTGCATCCATCAAGCATTGACTAAGTATGTGCTGTGTGCCCAGCATTGTGTTAAAGGCATATAAGCCTAAAACATGGTCACTATCCTCAAGAAGACTGTCACACAGCTGGAAAGGCAGGATGTGCACCCAAAAACTTTTAGGCAGCAAGAAGTAGGCATCAGGATAACCAAGGTGAGGTGTCTCTGACTTAGACATTGTACAGTTGCATATCTTTGTCTCGGTCGAACTTGTGTGCTCCTGGTGTTAGCTACATTGACTCCGGGTCCTCCTTGATCCTAAATCTCAGCTAACTGAACAGAAATCTTTTGTCTCTGTTGCTTTAAAGCACCATGCTCCTCCACAGGGGTGCGCCAAATACCTGAGACTCGTGTTCTCCATCTCCACCTACGTTATGCTAGGATGCAACGTATTGCTGCCTTGCGACCTCAGTACCTTTCAGATTTCACCTTGGCCCCAGGTGAAGGCTCTGGAAGGAGCCAAGGAGTACTAAACTAGAGGTAATCTGAGTAATCACCCCATGTTGTATGCAAATCACCCCTTACTACTGGCGATGACCTACGGTCCTTACAGCATGCTTACGTGCCTTGACTCTTCTTTCCTTCAGACCGATTTCTCCCCAGTCCTCAATACAAATGACCCCACATGAGCTCACCCAGTCTACTCCCAAGCTCACCCATTTTTAACTGATAGCTGAAATGTTCATATTGAATCCCGACTACAAGATAAAAATTCAGGACCAGACACAGGCAGACCTACCGCCCAACCAACCTTATCCTCTCAGTGGGTTGACAGTGTTCCCCCAAAAGATATGTTCAAGTCCTAATCCCTGGTACCTGTGAATGTGATCTTATTTGGAAATAGGGTCTTTGCAGATGTAATTAAGGATCTCTGGGTGAGATCATCCTGGATGCAGGGTGGACCATAAATGCAATGATCAATGTCTCTAAAAGAAAAAGGAAGGAAGTTTTAAGGACACAGAGACACAGGGGAGAAGGCCACGAGAAGACAGAGGCAGAGATTGGAGTGATGCTCCATACACCAAGGAACACCAAGGATGGCAGACAAACACCCAAAGCTAGGAGAAACGCACAGAATGGTTTCTCCCTCAGAGCCTCCGAGAGGAACCAACTCTGCTAACATCTTCTTGATTCTATGACTTCCAGCCCATAAAACTGTGACAGAATAAATTTCTCTTGTTTTACCACCAAGTTTATAGTAATTTGTTACAGCGGTCTTAGGAAACAAACACACTAGCTAATAGTCTCGTCATTGTCCTTGAAATATCATCCTCTTTCCCAGCCCCATACCTTTGCTTAACTATTTCCCCAGGCAGAATGCCGTATTCTTCACCTTTCTCTTAACCTTCTTAGCCATTGGGAACTCTCTCAAATCCTGCATGTTCCAAGCAGTTTTCCCCAGCCGATCCTAACCACTTATGTTCTTAACTGTTCATCTTGATATATATCATACACTGTCTTCCCTTACTACTTACGTTTCCTTATAGAAATTGAAAGTTCCCTGAGTATAGATTCTTACGCTGCATTTATTAAACCAGTAGGTGCTTGATGAAGACAGGTAGGTAATTACTGTACATCACCGTGTAGCCCAAGAAAATGGGCTTCACAGGCAGGCAAATAACAGCTGCAGCACCACTGACATTAATAACCAGGTCTCAGTGATCTTCCTGCAGACTCACTCCCCAGAGAATCATCTGGACTAAATCTACTGCAGCTCAATTAGAATGGGATGAACAGGACCCCATGGCATTCCCCTGAGGTGTTGCTCAAGGCTGAAACTGCACCCCTGAAGCTATTACTGTCACCCTGTCTTTGTTTTTGTAAGATCGAAGGGGACCTACGGGAGGTTCTGATAGCAAGATTCCATAAAGAGCGTTACAGCAGTTAGTAATATCGAAGGTCATTGATACATTTCAGTCACAGAGGTCTGAGGCTGGATTATGAATTAAAAGGAAAACTAACAGTAAAACAAAACAAATGAAAATGACCTCAAGAGAAATGTTCAAATCTTCCTTTGTGATCCAAGCATGAATAAAACATTTTCTCTGAGTGGAATGGCCTCGAAAAGATATTTACAAATTATCTCTCTTTCCTTTTCTTCTTTCTTTCCAACCAATGGTTTTATGAAAACCCTGTTATTTCCATACTTTCTTGCCTGTATATTTTCAAGACTCTCAGGTAGGCACCCATGCCCCAGCTCCTTGTAAAAGGCAGGTGGCCTGAGATCTTCAGGGGCAAAGCTGAGCTAGAACGGAGTCATGGACAAACTGTCAGAAATGGACACAACACATAGCAGACGCTTCTCCCTCTGGCCTCTCCTGTTAATAGAATATGAGTTGTGAACTCTTTAAGTGGGTGGGATTGGGAAGACACTGTCAAAAACACCATACTGAGAAAGAAGATCACCATGGAAGTTTCCCTCTCCGAGTCAGTCTCGGGCCAGGACATTGCCTGCCTTCCACGGTGGAATGGAATCCATGTGGTCAATAAAATCTTCTATAATTCTCCAAGCCAACGAGTCACTGCCTTCCCTAAATTATCCCAGGATCCCAAGGAGAATAGACACTAGGACTAGGTCCTGGTGAGAGTAACTGGGGATACTATTTCACTTGCCACCAAGAGTAGCTAAGCAAAGGTTTCACACCCAGGCTCCACGTGTCCCACAGAAAGGACTCTACGGTTCATTCGTCCACTCCCACTGCCCACCCCACCACCAGCCTCAACCACTGGCACGAGAGAACTGCCAGAGTGACCTCGTCTGATTTGCCTGGGTGACAGTGCTTCTGCAAAGTGCGAATTTTCCCTCTCTGTTTTACAGTTGGTCAGAAAAATGGAGCCTCAAGAGACTCTTGCTTTCTCCTTCTCTCTCCCTCACTTTCCCTTCCTCTCCCTCCTTCTCTTTCTCCTTCCTTTACACACTCACTCTCTCTTTCTTCCTTTCTCCCTTCCCCTACCCACACACACGTGTGCATGCATTTAGGGAGCCAGATTTGGCTCGTTATAACTTTTTCTATAATTTACATTTAATCAATAGGTTACCAAGCATCAACAAACTTTCCTAATATACTGGGGTGGGGGTGGGGGGAGGAACCAAGGTGTTGGTCTCTTTGTGTGTAGATGACTGTGATATGTATGGCCCTGTTGCTGGGTCTGGGGGTTGTGTGGCGCTCTCAGGCACAGAGGTGGCGGGACAGCTGACTGGCACAACTGCGGCCGCCACCTTGCTGAGGCTTCCAGGGATTCGTGGTGAGCCATCTCTCAAAGACCTACAGTCTTCTTCTGAAATCTGGTCTCTATTGTCAACATTCTGGATCTGCAAATAGTTTTGTACATTCCAGAATAATAGTTCTCAGCCTGAGCGAGACATTAGAATCACCTGGGAAGTTTTATTAAAAGCTGATGCCTGGGTCTCAACCTAAGATTCTGGTTTAATTAGCCAGGGATGGTTCTCTGGGATCGGGGGATTAGAAGTTTCTCAGGTGGCTCTAATGTGTGACCTAGATTAAGTAAGCCTGGGGATGGGGGTGATAGAAAGTGGGTCAGAGTTCCAGCCTCCTTTTCCAAATGGCACAGCCTCTGTGCAAATTCATATTTACGGATAGATTTGGGAGAGAAGTGAGATGTTGACTAATGCCTCTCACAAGAATTATCTTAATCCTGCTTCTGCTTCCTATTACAATTATTTCTATTTTAATTACAGCCCAAAACAATATAAAAAATTTTGTGGTAAACATTGTTTCTCCTTCCATTTACTGTATCAGCAGGAAGATGTAAATATTGCCATTGCATTAGATAGTAAGGAGAAAAAATATACCACCCTAAGGGACATCAGAATAAGTTCATTATATCATCTTATTTCATTCACTCATTTTCCTCCCAATCCAAAGCAGGAAGAAGGGTCCTACCTTTCCTATTTTATCCAACCATAGGCTATTTAATTAGAAGAAAGTGTAGATAACTATCTGAAAAAAAATCTTATTCAATTACAAAAAAGAAGCAAATCATTTCTCCTAAAAATTCTAGTAAATAACACCCTTACATGACATATTGTCATAACCCTGCTCCAAGTGAGGACAAGACCAGTTTATCAGATTTTCCTCTGTCCCATAAAATTCTCCACTCCTTCGAAGCCTGCAATTTAATTGCAGAGAGAAACTATAAACTACCCTACCCCATAGAGTGCAGGAGGAAGAATGAGCCATCATCTCTATTTATGAGTGTTCTAAACAAAGTAGCTGGCAAATACGAATACAGTCGATGTCTCCCAGGCCACACTAACCAGGGGGTAAAAATAGGGTCACCACATGTTACAAGAAGGATTTTCTGGCTTTGCTCTCTAGGTACTCTGCCAAAACTCCAGTCCCCTCTTAGATAACGTACAAAGAATTCAGGGAGCCTTCTGGGGGTACAGGGACTAATACTTTTATCTTTCATGGATGTCTGCCCTTTTCATTTGTCCTGCTCAAGCTTCTGGAGGTGACGGTGCCTGTCTCAGCAGAATCCAGAGTTATGAGCCACGCCATCACCACCCACTAAAGGTGATAGCACAACTGCCCTCTCTAGGAGTGCCATGGCCACACTCCTAAAGCACAGTCTTCACTTCTGCATCAGCTGCTATTACAGAGTTGATGATGACTTACACAGTCAACATCCAGGGAGGCTATAGCAGAATGGCTGTCCCTCGTTTTACTCTTTCTTGGAGTCCCCTCACCCTGAGACTTAAGCAGCTCCATGGAGTCTAGGCCAGAGAAAGGTTGAAAGGCAGTTTTTCTATCTAAAGTCATCCCTCTCCTCTGGTTTTGGTTCATCCTCCCAGAATCAAGTATGTGTGTCTTCATCTTCTTTTATGAAATTTTTTATTGAAGACTCTTCAAGTTCACCAGTCCACTGGATGACTACATTCATTCAGGGACTAAGCTGGACACTGAGGACACAACAATGACCTAGACAGATACAGTCTTCTCTTCACAGACCAAGTGCAATGAGCAAGTTCCCGAGTGGGAAGTTCAGGATGCCGTGAGCATGCGGAGGTTGAACAGTTCCTCCTCGTATTCATGTAGTTACGGAAATGTTCTCAAAGGAAAGAAATGGTCTTGAAACTGAAACTTGAAGAAGGATCAAAACCTAAGTAGGCCAGGCATAGAGTGGATGGGAGGGTGGTAGATGGGCAATTCGACACATAAAGCACATCAGGAACAAACCCCAGGTAGGTAGAGCATGTCAAGTTCCACAGATTACCCCAGAAGACTCACTTTCATCAGAAGTTTTAACTTTCTGCACCAACAACTTGTAATCGCAAAGGGGACAATAGGACTGATTAAGCTTGATCTCCTGAGTTTTTCTTTGAGAAGATGTTAATTCAGTAGGGACAGGTCCTGAAGGCAAAAGTCAGATGAAAGTGAGATTGCCAGATAAAATACAGAATGCCCAAATAAACACAAATTCTAGATAAACTTTTGATCATTCTGTAGTATAAATATGTCTCAAATATTGCATGCAATATACTTATACTACAAATTATTTGCTGTTTATCTGGAATTCTAATTTAACTGCATATACTGTATTTTTATTTGCTAAATCTGGCAACTCTAGATCATGAATATGACCACAAACTTTGTCACTCTCACTGGAAAATCAATTGGAAAAAGAAGAGATAAGATTACAAGAGCAGACATCAATGGTAAAAACATAAAAAAGCAACTCAAACACACACAAAAAAAGACTACAACAGGCCAAGCCAAGTTCCCTGTCTGAATTCTAAATAACTAAAATCCATGGAGAATGCTCTACAATAGCAAATGGAGGGTTCATTGCCAGAAGCACTTTGAAAGAGCAGGACTGCAGAAGGACCCTTTAGGCTGAGTCCCCCAGTCACTAGTAACCATCTGCTTGGGCAATGAACCTGATACTGACAAAGAAAACCCTGCAGTCAACGAACAACAGGGCCAGCCGTTCCTGAACTCGTGGTCACACACAGCCGAGGTGGTGACTGCATCGGGTCCTCAAGAGCTCTGTGGGGTGGAAGCGTGTCTAAAATCATGCATGTTTGTCTTCTGGCGTGTCACTGTTACACAGCCCCGTGCCTGTGTTTCGTGGGCCGGTCTCTGTATGTAGACCCCACCTCTGCCTGTGAGGAAGTAGATGAGAATCAGCAC
>RJWJ010036107.1:0-16267 GCA_004363605.1 Indri indri
CATTTTTTGACCTTGAAACCCAACCCCTCTCAGTAGCGTTCTCGTGTCCAGTACACATGCCACTTGGACTTTACACAGCCCCCGACTCTCAATTCTTTGCTACAGTGATCCTGCTTTTGTATGACTTTCCGTGCAATAGTTCATATGCAAGAGCGACGTTTGATGACTTCCTTATCTTCCCCATAGGAAATCATGGTGCCGAATGAGCTTCGGCACATTGCACCTGTTCCCAGAGCTTTGGCCGCAGCCTTCTCGTTGGAAATCCTAAGCAAGACCCTCCCTTGGGTCCTGCATGGTGACTCCCCCGTTCCTGTTTGGCTGCAGGATTCATTTTTCTCTCCCCAGCAGGGGCTTGCTAACTTGCTGCTTCCTGTTCCTCATCTCTCCAAAGTGGTGTGTCTTGGGTGGGCCCCAAGTTCAGTTAAGGGCTGATCATGCCAGGCGCTTGGCTGGTTCCCAGGGACAGAGATGCACCCTCATGCCCTGGAGGAGGGACATGCTAGTGCCCTCCCCATGGGAAGAATGGAGTTCAGATCAGGCGGCCAGTGCAACCATGCAGGTGGCACAAGATACTGTGAGGGCAGGATTAGGGACAGCCGGTACAAGCTTTGGGATGAAGGGGATCCCAGCAAGTTTGCTCGGAAGTGGTGGCCGGCCCCAAGTGAAAGCTGGAAAGGTACTGAGTGTTACCCCAAGCCAGGAAGAGGGGATCGCACAAGCAGAACCCTTTACCGCACATCTTCTACGGTAGATGCTTTTACACATCCCGACTCTCTTATTCGGCCACCCACCGGCAAAGAGGGTCCTTTTCCTATTTTCCTGACACAGAAACAGGCCCAGGCAGGCAATGACTTCAGAGATGGCTCCTTGGGCTTTGTAGAACACAGTGGATCGTTAGTAACCTTTCGTTGGTGAGGCCCAGGTCTCTAGGACAGACTTTGTCAAACACACCACCCTGGACATTTCAGGCTGGGTCGTTCTTTGCCTTGGGGCCGTCCTGTGCACTGCAGTCTGCTGAACAGCATCCCTGGTCTTTGTTGGTGAGACACCAGTAGTGTTTACTCCCCCTGAGTTGTGAGATCCCAAAAATGTCTCTAGACGTGGCCATGTGTCCCCTGGGGACAGAATCACCCCCACCCCCAGCTGAGAACTGATGCTCTGTGCTAAGGTCTGTTCCCAACTGGAGCCCACCACTGCCCCAGGGGGTCTTTGGTGTTTGTGGAGCTCCTGACAAACTGCCACCAAGGATGGGAGTGGGGCCAGAGACCAGGAAGTGAAATCTGCTAGCCGGTCAATTCTTAATTTGGAGGGAGCCGGTCTCGATAAAAAGGAGGAACGGACGCAGCGGGAGTTAGACAATGTGCCCAAGGATGGACAGCGCGTGCCCTTGTCTCTCTCTTCTTTGTGTGACCACTGACCTGGATTTCTGGAGGACCCATCCTCGTCTCAGAACGAACTGTTGCTTTTCTCCCAAGATTAGAGGTATTAAATTCTCTTCCCAAGAGCTACTTTTGGAGGTTGCCCCAGATACGCATGTCTTTTGTCAGCAGAATCATCCCCTCTTGCCCTTTCACCTCGAGCTGCCCATCCGTTCCCAAGCACACACTGTTGAATTTTTGTTCTTGGTGCGCCCTTGCCTTGCCATCCCCTCCGCTGTTCAGCCTCTCCCCATCCGACCACGACATTGCCACTTCACCTCGATGGGAGGAGACAGCGTGCTCTGGGGCCATAGGGCCGATGATCCCTTCTGGGCGCTGCCCCCACGCCCCACCCACAAGCCCTCTGTGTGCCCAGAGTCCCCAGCCCAACTGTGCCAGGCAACCCCTGCTCTGCCGGCCATTCAGATGGCCCCAGGCAGCCTTTCCGCAGAGCAAGACAGGCCCTTCTCTTCTGCCCTCCTTGTTCCCAGAGTGGCAGAACAAAGGGCTCTGTCTCCGCACCAGCCCACCGCCACCGCGGCTCGGAGCTCTGTTCGTTCCTTTTGGGTTTTCATCCTGGCCGGGAAGGAGCCTCAGAGATTAGCCATGTTTCAGAAATGCAGCCGATGAGTTTGGGTTCTACTCATTTCCTAGGCGAGACTTTCTGAGTCCAAGCCCAGTGATAAATAAAGTAGTGATTCAAGGGTTCAGCCTGTGGGTTTGTCGGCTCGATTAATAAGCTGTCCTTGTCTGACTCATCCATTTACAGCCTGGCTCTGCCCTGCTCACAGGGTTGTGTGTGCAAAGGGAGCCAGCTACAGGGATTTCATTACTGTTGTTACTGGGTGTATGAGTTTGCTAGGGCTCCCATAACAAAGAACCACAAGCGAGGTGGCCTAAACAACGGAAATTTATTAGCTCACGGTTCTGGAGGGCAGACGTCCCAGATCAAGGTGTTGGCACATTTTATTTCTCCTGTGAGCTGTGAGAATCCATCCCAGGGCTCTCTTGCTGCTTTGTATGTGGCCATCTTCTCCCTGTGTCTTCTCTTCGTCCACCCCGGTGCCTGTATCTGTGTCCAAATTTCCTCTTACACGGGCACCAGTCATATGGACAGGGGCCCACCCTAATGACTTTATTTTAAATTAATCATCCCTGTAAAGACCCCTGTCTCCAAATACAGTCACGTTCTGAAGCACTGAGGTTTAGGACTTCAACGTGTGAATATTTGGGGTGGGGGAAGGACGCTGTCCAGCCCAGCCCATAACACGGAGGAGGGGGACAATTTCATTTTTAGACAGTAAAGTAATTTTGGGAAAATGGTCATGCCAACAGAGGATAATTTCATCTTGTTTCATGTCCTTTAAATAACTACTTTAAGGGGTGGGCAGGTTGGTTGGTCACATCAATTTTGGAAGCTCCTTTTGGGGAATTTTCTAGATCTTGCACTCTTACGTTCAGGGGTGACTAACTAGAGGCGAAGACCCAGCCCAGGGAGGAATGGATCTTGGGGGGTTTTAGCAGGGGGGTGTATTTGTATTTAGAGCCAGGCGTAGGCAGCTGGGTGTGCCCAGCAGGGCATAGGTCTCTGTTCTCAGTATTCTCATGGTCTCATGGAGGGACATCCAAAAGCAACTCCATTAATGGACCAAAGTGACCTCGGGACCATCTGCTGCCACAAGCGATTAGACGGAAGAAGTTTCTGGAAGATCTTCAAGTCCCTCAGCAAAAAGGAAATGTTGACTGGGAGCCAGACTCAGAGCCGGCCCCTGGGGATACTGAGAACAGAAAACAGCCCTCGTCTCTGCCCAGACGTTCAGCCAGGAGTCACACGCACAGAAGTCAAATTAACAGCCCAGCAGGGACTAGGAAGCACCCAGCAGTGGACGAGCTTATGGCGGGAGCCTGGGCCCACACCAGAGGCTCGTCTGTGCAGGAAGAGGGAGACCTGGGAGCTTCCCCGGCCAGCCGCGATGGGGTGTCTGCCTGCAAGGTGAGTGCTACGCTGCTGCCTCCTCACAAGTGACGGCACAGCAGCATATCGGTGGCAGGAGGCTCAGGGCTCTGCTGTGGCCCTGCCTGGAGCTCACTGCTTAGCGCATCTCCGTGAGGCACCGCCTCCTCCATCTCGTCATAGGGTCCTAGGGCGGTGAAACCAGGGGACTGAGGAGCGACATTTGAGATTTTGATTCTTGGGACACTGTGCCTCACCTGAGGCTTTAATTTCCTGGCAAGCACACCAGGGCCCCACTGCTTGGGAAGATCACCAGGGTACCTCGGCTGTCACATGGCGATGTTTGTCAAGGGCACAGGAGTGGGCGAGACAAAGGAAGAGCAAGAGCGAAGCCTGGACTGTGGACCCTGGCAGGGCTGGTCCGTTTCCCTGCGAGGTCCCTTGGGAGTCTGTCTCCTAGTTTAGCAGGGAGAGGCGAAAATGCAGGTAGGGGCTGGGGTATCCTGGAGTGGAGGACGTAGCCGGAATGGGGGCAGGTTTCTCAGCCTGTGGCAGCTGTGGCGGTTACTGCATAAGGCCGGCGCTCGCTCTCACTCTGAATTTCACGCAGCCAAGCAAACATGGAGTTGGAATCTTGCCTACGTCTCGTGCACCCAAGAGTCCCTGAGGAGGCCTCAAGTGTGCAAATGTTGCCGTTCTTATTTCCTTTAAGCGTGGTTTCTCAGCCTTGGCATTGGTGACGTTCGGGGGCAGATCGTTCTGTGTGGTGGGGGCTGTCCTGTGCTTCTCAGGATGCTGAGAGGCATCCCCAGTCTCCACCCTCCAGGTGCCATTAGCACCCCCTCCTCCCTGTCATGACAACCAAAAATGTCTCCAGAGGTTGCCATACGTCCCCTGGAGGGCACAGTGGGCCCCGGGTGAGAAACCCTAGGTTAGGGGTTCTGTTGACACCCCACAGACTTTTACATCTGTGATCATCTGACCTGCTGGTGTCCTAGGGTGCTGCACGCATTTGAATACACAACCTGAGCCAGGAAGAAGCCAGCAGCTGGGTGGCTCACCCCAATCCATAACCCATTGGGAATTTAGTGGGTGTTCCGTGTGAGCCAAGGATCTGAATGCAATTTTTTCCAAATAAAAAAGGCAGGGTTTCTCACCCTCAGCACTATGCTGACGTCTGAGGCTGGATCACTCTCTGTGGGGGGCCCTGGATGCTGTAGGGTGTTAAGTAGCATCCCAGCCTCCACCCACCAGATGCCAGTAGCATCCCCTCCACCCTGTCGTGACAACCAAAAATGTCTCCAGACATTGCCAAGTGTCCCCTGCAGGGGCACAGTTGGCCGCGGCTGAGACCCACTGGTGTAAAAGAATGCCAAGTTTTCCAGGGGCAGGAAGAGCCGGTTGAGACACTGCATGTCAAGCCCAAGGCTGGCTGTGGGGACTCCTTTCCACTCTGCCTCTGCAGAGCCATGGCACGTGATAGGCTTCAAGGGCAGCCAGGCAGCAGCCGTTACCAAAGGCGTTGACAGGAGCAAATCCTGGGACCTTTGCTCCCCTCACCAACCAAGTTCGGCTTCAGGTGATCAGGCCTTTCACAGAAATGAGGCAGAGAGTGGGCTTCGTGGCCAGGAGGAGAAGGAGCCCTCGTCCAGTTGAAGGCCACAAGGGCCAGGGTCACAGATGGACGGCATGGGGTGATTCTGACAGGCAGAGAGCACCCCACATGGAAGCTGGAAGCGTTGGGCAGATGGGGTGCCAGGTAGTGACCTAGGCAGGCCAGCAGACATGGCGAATGGGAGTGATACGAACTCAGGGGTCATCTTGGGGGATCAGTGGCAGTGGGTGACAACTTTAGGGTACAGGGTTTATTTTTGAGGTGATAAAAATGTTCTAAAATTTTGATGCTTGCACATGTCCGTGAATATACTAAAAGCCACTGCCTGGTAGGCTTTAAACAGGTGTGTTGTATGGGGCGTGAATTATATCTCAGTAGAGACGTGTGACATGGCAAAGTGAATCTTGTTGAAATCACTTCAGTGCCGTTTCAAAGTCAAAACCAGCAGGCCTGTGGGCCACCTGAAGAGGTTTATGAATCAAAGGGGATGTGATTGAAGAAACCAGAAGTGGGGGCTCTTGGTGGGAGGCACCAAGTGGATTTTGAGGTAATACACGGCTCTTAGCAGAGGATAATAGCTCACATTTGCTGATAGCTCAGCAAAGGCCGGTGTTGACTGAGCAGCTACTTTGTTTTCAGCCTGAGGCTCAAGTAAGGTGTCTTTGGGGGCCTGTGACAGAGAAGATTCCACAGGGACCAGAGCAGCTGGCCATCCTGCCCCGTATCCTGTGACCAGGCTGGCACAGAAGCCCCTCAGAACTTGATCCAAGGTCCATGATGATCAGACCAGCCCCGGGTTCACTGATGGCACCACACACAAAGCGTCACTGTTCTGAGGCAGCATTTCCTACACATCCTTGTGGTATCTTCCTTCCCTCTTGTCAGCAGTCACTAAAAGTAGAGTAGGGGCCTGGCGTGGTGGCTCAGGCCTGTAATCCCAGCACACTGGGAGGCCGAGGCGGGAGGATCGCTTGAGCTCAGGAGTTCGAGACCAGCCTGAGCAAGAGCGAGACTCTGTCTTTACAAACAACAGAAAAGTTAGCCAGCCATCCTGCAGTGCGCCTATAGTCCCAGCTACTCAGGAGGCTGAGGCAGGAGGATCGCTCAAGTCCAGGAGTTTGAGGTTGCAGTGAGCTATGATGATGCCACTGCACTCTAGCCAGGGCGACAGAATGAGACCCTGTCTCCATGAAAAACAAAAAAAGCAGAGTGGAACTCAAATGCTGCTTCCCTTATTCCCCTGGGGACTGCTTGGCTGTAACAGGACTCGCCTGTCTGTGCCACCAACATTCAGTTTCAAGCAGGGCTTTTGTGTCCTGTCACTGTTGTCACTCTTGAGGTGGCTTTCCACCTGGGCGTGGTGACAGGTGGGCTGTGTGATTTGGAGAGGGGGTCGCAAAGGGTTTTCCTCGGCTTGTCCAGGCCTGTTTCCCCAGCAGCCTTCCACAGCTTCATTTCCAAGCCTATAGGTCACCTGCGAAAGACCAGGAGCCCGGCCACCTGCGGGGTTCTGCAGGTCTGCCTTCCACCGGCAACCAGAACCCACCTGCTTCTCGTGGGCCTGACCCAAGCCGCCTTCAGCTACCCCCAGACACCTGTGGGAGCCGCGCTGCATGGGACCCACTCCCACCCAGATGCCTTGTAATCCATGTGCCACACAGTCTGGTGACATCTTCCTAATGTCACTCTGGTTCTGGTGCCACTGCCTCAAACCACCCAGGGCTCCCTGTAGGATTCGCGTGAAAACTTAACCACATTTGCACGGCCCAGTGGGATCTGACCTTCTCCACCTCTGCTCCTGCCTCCCCACTCCCCGAGCCTCAGCCCCACCGGCCGCACTGGGTTCCTTGTTCCCACACCAGCCCTGACTGCCCCTGCCCTCTCACCACCCGTGCCTGGCCAGGCTCTGTCGGCCACATCCCTCCCTCCTGCGCCCAGCACTGGCCTGGCATTGCAAGAAGACAGCCTCATCGGGCACGTAGGCACCAGACCCCAGGGAGGGGGATTGTCTGCGAGGGGTGGGCATATATGTGGCAGGGCAGAGAGTGCTTTGTGCTGGGAGGCAGGTGACTAGAACACGCTGGAAGAGCACTCACCTAGGAAGGGACTATCTCCAGGGCTTCAGGCTCAGACCGGTCAAGGTCTGAGATCAGACAGGCCAAGTGGAAGGTGGGGGTGGGGAGGGGAACTGCTTGGGGGAAGAAAGGGACATTCTGAACACGTTCAATTCTCTGCGGGTGCAGAATTGGCAACGGCAAGGAGGGGTGTTTGGGATGGACTTCTCAGGGACATTCAGTTAAAGCAGAAGAAAGGCTGTGGCAACCCAAAGGCTTCCCCAGCACCTGTGTGCAAATGGCCTCGAGTGGAACTTCCAGTACTTTCTGTGCTGAGCACCTGGATTCATGTCCTGGCTCTGCCACAGCAAAGTACCAATACCGGGGGGCTCAGAAAACAAGAGTTTATTCGCTCCCGGCTGTGGAGGACAGAAGTCTGAGATCTGGGTTTCAGCAGGGCTGCTCTCCCTCCAGGGGCTCCAGGGAGCATCCTCCTTTGCCTTTTCCAGCGTCTGTGGCTCCAGGTGTTCCTTGGCCTGTGGCTGCCTCTCCATCTCCCCAGTCTCTGCCTCCGTCTTCAAGTGCCACGTTCCCTCTGTGTGTGCATGTGTCTCTTCTCCTTGTATGAGGACACCAGTCACTGGACTTGGGCACACCCCGATCCAGTGCAACCTTGTCTTAACTAACCACATCTGCAAGCACCCTGTTTCCAAACAAGGTCACGTTCTGAGGTTCCGAGTGGGCATGAATTTTGGGGGGACACTAATCAACCCACAACAGCTCTTTCTGTATTGTACCCCTGGGATGCTGTTTTCTGACATTCCCAGCTCACCCGGCTGCTCTCGCTAGGAGTCCCTGCTCCGTCCCACCCCTGGGTCCTGGCCCTTCAGCAGGGTCCAGGCCACCACTCCCACCTACCAGTTCTTCCCTTGATGTCCTGTGCTGGACCTTGGCATGAGTCTGTTCCCCGCTGTGGTGGATCCACAGGGCCATCCCACTTTTCGAAATGCCCCAGAAGAGCTCGGCTGCCCTCTCCTATCACCTGCCCTGGGCCATTTCGCAAAGAATCACAGAGTTTTCTTCCCCCGAGTGTCCCCTTCCTCCTGACTCACCCACAAGCGAGTTGTCATCTTCCGGTCAGGTCACAGCTGGAGGAAAATGGGAGAAAGAAGGACTGTTAAGCTGTCCTCAAGCTCTGAGCTGCTGAGACCGACGGATAGGCAGATTTGGTAGTCGTTTGTCAGTGTCTATGTCTGGTTTTCCCATAACTTCGTGTGCTCGTTTCTTCTAAAAAAAATTCTCAGCGGGCTCAGGGAAATGTGCGTGAAAAGTGGAAACGGGCTGAGTCTCACGCAGCGCATCTTAAACTGTTCTGCTGTGATGTTAGCCTTCTCCTCTAGCTTGGGAATGATTTCACCCGATAAACATGTGGCTTCCAATTATGGCCTAATATAAACGAAACGGCTGCACTACACTTTCTAGAGGCCCCGTCCGGAGGCCTTATACTCCATACATTCCGAATCCTCCGCCGGGCTGGGAGGCAGGACCCCGCTTTTCGTTGCCCAGGCCTTGGCCAGGCCTCGAGAGCGGTTAATTCACATCTGTCCACTTACCTCCCCACCCCCCACTGCTCTCCTTGCGCCTGCTTTCTGTAGGAACAGGAGAAAAGGGCCCCGAATTGAAATCTGCCTCTTCTCAGAGTACAGAAAGTGTACCAGTCTGCCTTTTGCAAAGCCTTTTCATTTTTCACAGCTCAGTTTTTTTAAGAGGTGTGTTCAGTTTTTATTGTAAAATGCGCGTAACATAAAATTTACCGTTAGTAACATTCAGTGTTTTCACAATGATGTGCAACCACTAGCTCTGATTCCAGAACATTCCATCACCCCAAAAGGAAACTCTGTCCCCGTTAGCAGTCACTCCCTGTTACCCTTCCCCCAGCCGCTGGCAGCTACTAATCCGCTTCCTGTCTCTCTAGATCTGCGTGTTCTGGGCATTTCACATCAGTGGAGTCACACACTGTGTGGCTTTTGTGTCTGGCTTCTCTCGCTCAGCACCGTGTTTCCGAGGTTCATCCACATGGTGGCAGGTGTCAGAGCTTCCTGCCTTTCCATGGCTGAGTAACTTCCCATTGCATGGATGGGCCACGTTCTGTTTATCCATTCATCCACTGACAGGTGTTTTGTTTCCACCTTTTGGCTGTTTCAGCAAGGATTCTTACAGCCTGCCAACTTGCTTTCCACACAAGGGTAGGGAAGCTGCGGCCTTCTACTTTCAAGATTGTTCTTTTTTAATCACCAAAGGAGGCAAGAAAAGCTTCATCTTTCTCTGCTGCACCCCTTTTAATAAAAGGATCTGTTCTGCAAAAATTGGCGTCTGTCAAAAGGCTGCACTCAAGGATCCAGAAGGCCACACGTGGGCCCCAATGCCGCAGGTTCCTCACCCTTACTGGGGCCGTGTGTTTTGCTTCCTGTTCACACTGCATGAGACGGGTGTTCACACAGGCATGTTGACCTTATGGTGTTTGGTGAGACGATCCGAATTAAGGAAAGAAACAGGTTTTCAGGATCCGCGGTCCCCGACACACAGCCACAACCTGAGATCAACACTTGGCCTGAGCTGTCCCCCACAGGGGACCCCGGACCCCTGGTTCCTCCGTCCCAGAGCTACTTCCTCTCATTCCAGCCACAGCCAGGGGATTCTCCAGGTACAGGTTTCGCATCCACTTGTGACAAAGATCTGAAGCCACAGCGTGACTAACTTCCGAGTCCCTGGCTCCCTTAAGACTTACCAAGGATCATGTCCTAGGAAGCCACAAAAAAACCATCGAGCCCTTCTGAGGAAGATGCTGTTGTTTGAGAACATTCTCTGAAGCTATGGTAGTCAAAACAGCATGGCAGCTCGGAAGCCTCAGCAGCCCGGGGGCAGGCCACGTATGTGAAATAACTCAACATTATTAGGTCATTCAATAGGAAATGTCTGATTTCAAATCAGAAGTATAGTTTATTTTATCTCAGATGAGAAGCAGTACAATTAATCGAAGTGTGTGCCTGAATTATCGACGCAGTGTTACCATCGTAACGGTAGTTTGCTTATGCCAACAGCAAAGCCTGGAGAGCAAGTGGCGACAAAAATCACAAAAGGTGATTCCCACAGCTTGTTGAGAATGGAGTACTTTTCCTTCCAAGAGGTGGCCAGAGCCGGGAAGCAGTGGTAGTCAGCTGGTGCAACGTTTGGTGAATACAGTGCGTGGCAGAGTTTCCAAGTCCAGCGTGTGTAGTTTGAGCAGCGTAGTTTGTGTGACATGTAGTCGAGCATGTCTTGCAAGAGGATTGGCCCATTTCTGCTGACCACTCTCAGCTGCTTAATCGCAAGCATCCTCATCATTTTATCCAGTTGGTTGCAGCAGACATCCGCTGTCATCGACTGACCAGGTTTCACGAAGCTGTAGTGGATCATACCAGCGCTGGACCACCAAACGGACACCATCAGCGTTTTTCTGATCAATGTTCTGTTTGGGGCTGTGTTTCGGCACTTCGTCTTTATCCAGCCGTTGTGCCGAACACTTGCAGTTGTCAAAAAGAATCCATTTTTCATCACACATAACCATATGGTGTAGAAATGGTTTGCCTTTATGTTGTGACAGCAAAGAAAGGCAAGCTTCGAGACAATTTCTGTTCTGACACTCCTTTAATTCATGTGGAACCCGTCTATCCAGCTTCTTTACCTTGCCCATTTGTTTCCGATGGTCCCATATCGTAGGAATAGAGATGTCAGACTTTGCTGCTAATTCACGCAGAGGTTGAGATGGATTCGCTTCCACTACAGTCTTCAGCTCGTCATTATGCAGCTTGGTCTCACGTTGCTCAATTGGCCCATTTTCAAGATTAAAAATCACCAGAACAGAACTTCCGAAACCATTGACGTACCACGTGTTCATTAGCCACATGCTTCCCAGGTACTTCGTTGATATTTCCGGCTGTTTGCGCAGCAGTGGTTCCACCACGGAACTCATATTCGAAAATAACATGAATTTTTGATTTCTCCATGGTTTCACAAAAATTGCTCTAAAAAACAATTGCAAGATGATCGTAAGCCACAGCACACGTTTGAAAGACTGAGAATGTACCTTCACAATAAACATAAAACAAGAAGTAGCGAAGTGAAATGTCAGAGATTTCAACCCTGAAACGTAATACTTAATGAAATCGGACATTTCATACTTAATAACCTAATACCAAGAGGAGGGCACAGAGGTGAGGGCTGTGTGTCGACGGAGGTCGAGGCTGGGGTGATGTGTCTGCAAGCCAAGGAATGCCGAGTATTGCCGGCAGCCACCAGAAGCCAGGAGAGAGGCCTGGGACAGATTCTGCCGCAGAGGCCGCGGGAGGAAACACCCCTGCCGACACCTTCATTTCAGACTCTGGCCTCTAGCACTGTGAGAGAATCAGTTTCTGTTGTTTGAAGCCACCCGCTTTGTAGTACTTTATTCTAGCAGCCGTAGGAAATTAATATGCACACTAACATAATTCCCAGATGGACCAAGGCTTAAATATAAAGAAGAAATCCGGAAGGGAAGGGAGTACACACTAACAGTGTGGTTCAGTGTTTATCAGACCTGGGGTAAGAGTGGCAGTAGATGCCATAGAAGAAATGGCCTACAGATCCGCCTGCCTAAAAATGTACTGTTTGTATCAAAAATACCATTAGCAGAAGTTTTAATGGGTACGAACTGGCTTTGTCACATATGACAAAGCATTAATACTGTTTCTATAGGAAGAGCTCTTCCAGAACAAGAAGGTAGTCATGGCTCAATAGAAAAAACAATACAACAGACCTGAGCAGTTTATGAAAACAGAAGAATATTTGCTCAGTGCGCACAATTAAAAAAAAAAAACCAGGCAGGCCAGGCATGGTGACTGACACCTGTAATCTTAGCACTCTGGGAGGCTGAGGTGGGAGGGTCACTCGAGGCCAGGAGTTCAAGACCAGCCTGAGCAAGAGCGAGACTCCATCTTTACAAAAAATAGAAGAATTAACCAGGCGTGGTGATGCGCGCCTGTAGTCCCAGCTACTTGGGAAGCTGAGGTAGGAGGGTCGCTTGAGCTCAGGAGTTTGAGTCTGCAGTGAGCTGTGATCATGCCACTGAACTCTTTCCTGAGTGACAGAGTGAGACTCTATCTCAAAAAAAAAAAAAAAAAAAACACCCAGCCTGATAATTGAAGGAACATCAGTGATAAAATTCTCTTTTGTGTGCCCACTGATGGCTGTGGATTAAGAAAATATTAACACCTTGTGCTGGGGAGGATGCTGTGAGACAGGTACTCTCACGTGCTGCTCCAGGCGTACCTGTCACATGGATGAGTCTGTCAGGAGGGCAGTTTTGCCGAATGGATCAGGGGTGTTCACGATGAGGATGGGTCTTGGCCCAGGCAAAGGGGATCAGCCCAGCATTGTAGGTAAAAGAACACACCTATAGGCCAGTGCCACCTGTGGGGTAGGGGAACACTGGGTCTGCTCCTCATTGTCAGGGAGACAGTGCACCTGGAGATTCCGTGTTGGGGGCGGGACTGGCCGCGGAGTGGCTGAGAACCTGGAGCCGTGTTCTCACCTGAGGAGGCAAGATGGCACCAAGAGCTGGGACTACAGGCGTGCACCACCACACCTGGCTAATCTTTCTATTTTTTGTAAAGATGGGTTGTCACTTTTGCAGTGGGGTAGGCACAGGCCCTGTGGCCTCAGGGGAAGGCAGGGTGCCTGGGGCAGGTAGTGGGTGGTGGACTGCTCTGCCATGCCTTGATGTTTGGGGGCAGTGCCAGGCCCGGGGGACCTGCGTGCCCTGCTGTGCGTTGAGGGGAAGTGAGGGGGCATTGGGACTGTACCCTGGGCTGCCTGCAGGGGAGAGAGGACTTCTCAGCGTCTGTTTTTAAGGCAGGGAGCACATGAACTGTTTCCAGGACAGTCGTGCCCCTCCCAACCCCCCGGGAACTAGGAATGGGGGACACTCCGGAAGCCCCTGGAGACCTCCTTCCCTGGAGACCGGGAGGGAAGTGCAGGCTCCCCCAGGGAGAGAGGCCAGGTGAGGCCAGTGGCAAGGGCCCCACAGCACGAGGAATTGTCCCAGCTGCGACCAGCAGACGTGGCGGGGCTGCTGCAGCAGAAGTAGGACGCGGGTCAGGCGAGCCCCTGTGGGGAGGGATTTCTGCAAGTGGCCCCCGCTGCTTTCCGCCCCTGCCCCGCCCCCCCCCCTGCCTCCCCGAAGCCCTGGCCGGTCAGCAGCCGCCTTGAGCAAGCCTTATCCACTTCCTCCTGAGGCCTGGGGGTGGGGAAGGCATCGCTGCGTCCTGTGACTGTCCCCCACGGCCTCCAGTCTCTGAGAGTGGGATTTCCTGAGTGTTTGTCCCTCTGCTGTCGGCACCCACCAGGGGGCCCAGAGCTGCAGATGCCCCCACGGACCTCTGTTCCTGAAGATGTTCCAGCCCTGAGCCCAAGTGCAGCCGGCCACAGGACCCTCAGGGCAGGTGGCTGAGGCCACGGGAGCAGGAGAAAGGTCGATTGGGCTTTCCTGGGTTCTTCTGGCTTCTCACTCAGAGTTGGTCTCTGCTGCAAAGGAAGAAGGAGGCACAAGAGTGTGACCTCCCCGCTGCCTGCGTCCGGGCAGCTTGGCCGTGAGACAGCGCAAAGCCCGCTGGCTGGGAGCTGGACTGAGCCCCTGTCACACAAGTGCCAGTCACAGGAGGGGCCAACCCTGCCTGAACCCAGGTCTGTGCATGTGTGTGTGTGTGCACGCCCATGTGGGTGTGCGCGTGCAGACGTGTTCGTGTACACCGTGTGTGGCTGTGCATGCATGCATCCATTTTTCTGCGTATGTTACACATGAGCGTGTGTCCATTCATGCCTGTGGCCTTGTGTGTGTGTGTGCACGCGAGCACATGGGGTGTACAACCATGTATGTGACCGTGCACGTGTGTGCTGTGTATATACGTGCACGAGCATGGGTGTGTTCCTATGAGTGTTCTGTGCACGTTCGTGTGTCATAGTCCTGTGTGTGCGTGCAAGCAGGCGTAAGCGCATGTGCCTGGGCACACACCTATGCCTTTGTGCAGCTGCCATCGAGGCACATACCTCTGATTTCTCACCTGGCTGGGAAGCACGCAAACCTCTGCCCACCTTCTGTGGCCCTATGACACTGCCCAGGAACATTCCGTGATTAACTGTCCTCGTGTCCTGGGATGGCCAGGCAAGCAGCACCACGTAGCTCCTTTGAACCCCTGAGGCACTTGACGATTCCCAAGGATTCCCTTGCTGTGCTGTCCTAGGAACTCAGTGCCTGGCTCAAGGGGTGAACATTTTGAAAATAGAGCAAGAAGTTTTAAAAAGATAAACTCCCAGGGGAGTGGCTTCTTTCATAACTGTCATAATTTTTAAGCATTTCTATCGAGGTGTGATTGTTGCATAATAAACCGTACTCACCAGGAGTGCGCAGTTTGCTGAGTTGTGACTTGCGCAAACAGCTGTAAGCCCACCACCATGACCGTGGTGGTGGACACATCCATCCCCCAGAAAGTGTCCCCAGACCCCTTGTCATCCCTCCGCACCTCCTACCCCCAGGCAGACACCGATCAGCTTTTTGCCTCTGTAGGTTGCTTTGCATTTTCCTGAATTTTATATACATGGCGTCCTGCAGTATGGACTCTTTGTATTAATAACATTTTCTTGAGGGGAAGTCACATAACGTAAAATTCACCCTTTAAAGCGCACGATCAAACAAAGCGTACGATTCAGTGGCGCTTAGTGTATTCATAATGTTGTGCAACCGCCAGCTCTGTCTGATTTCAGGGCATTTTCATCACCCAGGAGGAAACGTGGTCCCCGCTAGCAGTCACGCCCTATCCCCCTCCCCCAGCCCCTGGCGACCGCTGATCTGCTTTCTGTCTCTGTGGATTTGCCTGTTCTGAACATTTCATGTAAATCAAATCACACACCGTGTGGCCTTTGTGTCTGGCTCCTTTCACTCGGCGTAATCTTTCTGAGGTACGTTCACGTTATAGCAGGGGTCGGTGCCTCATTCCTCTTTATAGCTGCATAACGTTCCATCCTGGACGGACCCCATTTCGTTTATCCGATCATCTGCCGGCGGACGTTTGTGCTGTCTCCGGTTTTTGGTAGTTGGGAATAGTCCTGCTGTGAACACTGGTGCACAGGAATTCGAGTCCCTGGTTTCAGTTCTTTGGGGTCTGTGCCCAGCAGCGGCATTGCTGGGTCTGCCTGTCCTCTTTCTTGTCAGGCTCCTTCCACTCAGCACAGCGATTCAGAGTTTGTTGCATGTCGTTGGCGAGGATCAGAGGTCGGTTCCTTCTTGTTGCCGGGTCGTCGTGTTCCCTCATGGGGTCGGTTCGTTCACCTGTTCACCGCTTGACGGACATTCAGGTTGTCTCTAGTTTGGGGCTCTTAGAAATACTTCTGCCGTGAATGTCCCCGTTCCTGTAGGGGCCTCTGCGTCATTTCCCTTGAGTAACTCCGAGAGTGGAATTGTCTGGCCGCACGCTGGGTACGTATTGAACATTTAAAGAAGCTGCCACAGTGTTTTCCAAAGGGGATGAGCTGCCTCGTCATGGAGTTTTTCCGAAGGGTGATGTGACTCTTCGAACCAAGAGACTTAACAACGCTTGTATCCATTTATCTAATTCCACGTGAAAGAGTGGACCGCGAGGAAACGCTCAGAGACGCAGGGAAGGACGTGTGCTCCAGGACAATCGCTGAATGGTCACAAGAAGTTGGAAACCAAGTGCCCAGTGGTAGCAGAGCAACCGCATGCCTTGTGAGTCCTCTGTGTGCCGTCAAGTCCCAAGGGGCTGTTGAAAAACCGCTCTGTGAAAGCTTAATGTCTCAACGCGGAAAACGTTCACATGTACTAACATATCGAGAGTTAGAATTTACAACTGAATGTATAATACAGTCCAAATTTTATTAGACTAAATATAGCATGTATCTAGTCAATTGAAAAAAATATACTGCAATCACTTAATAGTTTGGGGCAAAGTGGTGGGAGGTTTTTTGTTGTTGTTTCAGAGGAGGAGGTTTATTGTTTTTTTATAGAGAAGGGGGTCTCACTCTGTCACCCAGGCTGGAGTGCAGTGGCACGATCACAGCTCACTGCAGCCTTGAACTCTTGGACTCAAGAGATCCTCCTGCCTCAGCCTCCCAAGTTGCTGGGATTACAGGTGGG
>RJWJ010036108.1:0-16291 GCA_004363605.1 Indri indri
TATTTTTTCAGCTACCAGAAGGCTGAGGTGGAAAATAAAGTCTCCTACCAGGTCATTTTGGTACAACATTCTCCCTCCATCACATGGTGCTACTTCTTAATTTCAAGATAGCATTGTGGATTAGGTGCTGATCTCTATCAGGAACTTGCAGTGAATCTTGCATGAGTTAAAGGACCTTATCTAGACTGATGCCTGAATAATTTAATGGTTTTCTGAACTAATAGTACCCAGAGGCATGTACGTTGAATAAATTAAGTGAGATAAGCTATCCTTATCCCCTTGTTGGTTACACATGTCTTCTCTCTACCATCTTCTATGGCTGTCATCATTCTGGAAAAGTGACTCAGTCTCACCTGAAGGGAAATGGAACTAAGTGGTTGGTAAGGCTGATGACATGCAGGTTATGACTAAGCATTCCCAGAAGTGAAGGGTTGATCTTTTCCCCTGAGGCAAGGTACAGTATGGCAGCTGTTATCCTGAGACTGCCCTGATTTGGTTGCCAATTTCCTTAACATAAGCCCAGTTAGTACCTAGAGGAAGTCCTGTTAAAGAACAGTAAGAAAATGGCCTGTCTGGCAGCTCTGCTGATGTCCATCATAAAACATTGCTGATTTATGCTGAGAGTGAAGTTGATCCCAGAGAACCCAATAAATCAATTTTACAGCAGGGATTTATCAGGTTTGGTAATTTCTTATGAGATTGAACCATTCACAAAGGTAAATATGTAAGGACTGGTCTCATCCACTGGCTCTCAAACTTGGCTGCACATTGAAATCACTTGGGGAATTTTTGAAATTGCCAAGGCATCAGAAATTCTAAAATATCCTCAGGTTCTAATATAAAAAGATGTTTGATAACCACTAATCTAATAAATGCTCCTGTTTGAGAATTTGGTTTTCAAAGCTTTTTCATTTCTGTTATCTAATTTTATTTCCAAAACCACTGAGTGCACTGGTCCAGGCAGAGATTGTTCTCTACATTTTATTGAAAATATCAAGGTCACACGGCTAGTCAGCAGCCAGTGTCTTGATTCTAATTGGACACCTTCTTTCATTTAATAGCCAATGTTCTCTTTGAGGGTGGATGAAGGACGACAGCTGGACAGAGGTGTTCATGCTTAAATGAACATGATTGCATGAAAGTTAACCTTTGTGAAGGGACACTGAACTCTGAAGTCTTTTCAGTTTGCCAAATACCCCACATGAAAAAAAAAATTGTGCGGCCTTCAGAGCATTGTTTCTAATGAGCACCTGCGTTAAAATCACCCAGGCATCTTGGTAAAACGCAGATTCTAAATTCAAACCCAAGAGAATCTGATATGCTCAGTCAGAGAGGGAACTTTGCCGTCTGCCCTTTAAAGCTCTCCAGGGTGATTATTACCCCCACCGAAGCTGGAGAAGCGCTGTCGGTGTAGTGCTCGAACTGTCCTGCCCACTGCCCCAGTGTCTATCTAGATTCCTGTGACTCTGCACTGAGATTTAGAATCGAGATTTAGCAATCTGTTAAGACCTTTCTACTAACTCTGTTGCAAAGTGAAAACATAGAACACTCCTCGAAATCTGGTAATTGAGGCAGCAGAAATATTTCTCCTAGAATGTCAATAGGACTGAGGTTCAGCTTAACAAATCTGGTAAAAAACCAGACCTGCAGAAAAATCCAAAGAAGTTTTTATATTTGATATGTACTCACTCATTATTTATAATCAAGATATGCCCTGTGCTTCTCATGCAAAATAATTATCGATGTCTTGTATTTGTTACAGAAAAATACCATGGGAGATCGCAAGACATAGTGGAAAGAGCATTAATTGAACTCCGTGTCAGAGGAATTAAGCCTGGTTCCACCACTGATTATCCAGGTGACTTTCTTCCCTGATCTCAGTATTTTCATTTCTAAATGGGATTAACGCCTGCTGTGCCAATGTAATAGAGTTAAGTTTCAAATATGCTCATTATGAAAGGGCATTAAAGATTTATTTTGTACACATATAATAATTCCATGGTAGAGCCAATGGGATCTTCTTTGGTAGCCTTCGATGGAGACTTGCTTCCCAGTTCGCCATTTTTTAGGGGGAAAGGTGTAGAGACAGATGGATAAATCTTAAGGGAAAATTACGCTGATAATATTTATCAATATGGTACAATGAAATAATCCTGAGAAAATATTACCTGTAATTTTATCCTGGAGCCAATATGTTTATTATAATTAGTCCAAATTTTTTTACTAACATATAATATATACACTTAAAATGCATTTTAAAGACGATATATAGACATGCTCATTGTAACAAATCAAGTGGAAAAAAACAGCATACACCTTGTATATACAGATTATGCCAATATTATAAAATATATATAAACTATAAATTAATTCAAAAAATTTGAGCACCTACTATATACAATAGTGAAATGTTCTTATGCTCTTTGCTCATAAACATAACAGTTGGATGAAAAATATTCCATTATATTTTTATATCACTATTTGTTTGACCCATCTCTCTTTAATGTCTATTTTGGCTGTTAACATTGTTTTTGCTTTCATTGTAGTATGAGATCTCAAAAAAAAAAAAAAAACTTCATCGATCATAGAATCACCTCTGGGTCCTTTGAGCCTATACATAACATTAAGTAATGTTGCGAAAATTGTGTGTGTGAAAAAAAATGTACATATGCATATTATATATGAACATATAGATGTGTATATGGATGTATATGTCTATATGTGTTTGTGTGTGTATATATATACACATATGCAGCTTGGGATTATAAAATTATAAAGTTGTATTTTTAGTTAATAGGTTATACATCTCTGTAAATAACTTGAGTATAGAAAAAAAAAGCATTAGTTAAAAGGTAAGTTACCAAGTTTAGATAGTGCCTAGAATCTAAGAAATACGAGCGGAATGATATCAAGAGCATATGGAGACCAAGGACCCTAATCTTAACCGAGAAAGTCCAACTGCTAGAACCTAGAGCCTAGCTTCTGGTTAGCACTTGTAAACGCAATGCTCTACTGAATCAAATAGATAAAAATTTTCATCGAACTTTTCAAAGATGGACAGTTTCACAGGTTTTTCGCCTTAAAATGCCTTGAGGAGTATGGCCTTTTTTTTTTCTGTTCACCTGCCTGTGAGCTGAGAGCCTTTGCAGACCAGTCCTGTCACCAACAAGGTTCTCCTTTGTTGGTGTTTTAAGGAGAAGTAATGGAATTATTGTATGCCTCTTTCTCTTTGTGGGAAGAGGAGGGAACAATTTAGTTCCTAAATAAATTTGGAGGCAAATTATGTGCTTTAAAAGGAAAATTAAAGGATCTTAATTATCAGAATTTTAAAATTCAAGTTCAATACATGAGTCTATGAATAAAAACAAAATTTTCAGTGAACTTTCTTATATATAAATATTTACCTATATATATCTTTGATAAGATCCTCTAGGATGTAGCATCTTTAAGTCAAAGGATATGATCATTTTAAAGCTCCTTGAACAAGTTTCCCAGCTAACTTCCTGAAGATTACACCAATTTATATTCCCATCAAAGTGAGTAAAGTACTCAGTTGACTTTGCCTACAATAGAGGTTAATTATTGTCAATCAATAAGCAGGAATTAAAGAAATAGTTTTTTTCAAACTTTCTTTTATACCTAGTGCAATTTTGTCAGATTCTCTTTTACTATTATGTATAAAGTTAGCTTCTCTTCCCATTGGATATTCTTCATCAAGTTGAAGAAATCACTTTCTATTTTTAATTGGATGAGAGGTGTTTTTTTATTATTGTGAATGAGTATTAGATTTTGCCAAATGTTATCTCTGCATTTATTTGAATGATAATCTCTCATTTATTCTGCTTGTATTGCAAATTCCATTGATTGAATGTCTAATCTTCAACCAATCTTACATTCCTATGATAAACCCCATTTGGTATGGTATATTATCATTATTATATATTGCTGAGTTCAAGTTGCTATATTTTGTCAAGAATTTTTATATCTGTGTTCCTGAAAAATACTGGTCTTTCAGATTCTTTTCTTGTAATGTTTTCATCTGGTTTTTGTATCAGTGTAATGCTGACTTTATAAAATTAGTTAGTAAGTCTTCCTACCTATCTTATAAAGTATAGGATTGGTTTTATTTTTTAAAATTTAGATTTGATAGAATTCACTAGTGAAGCCATCTGGGACTAGATTTTTACGTGGGTGAAGGTTGTACTTACAAGCTCGATTTCTCTAATAGACATAAGGACTATTCAGGTTTTATATTTCTTTTGTGCTAGTTTTCATAATTTGTGTTGTTCAAGAATGTTGTCCATGTCATCAGTTTACAGAACAAGGAAATATGTTAACTGGTGTATATACAAATATCATAAATATTTCTATTTATATCTCTAATTTAAGCTAAACAAAAGTTCATACCGATGTCTCCAAATATAATCCATTGACATATAGATAATTTTGGCATACTTTCCTTACCTACTGTAAGCTCTCACTCCAAAAGGGAGAAACCTGGCTCCCAGTATCCATCATCCATTTACTCAACTGTTCAATTTCAGTATACATGTATAGCACAATCAGAACCGGTAACCACTACCCCCACTGGAAACAACTTTATTAACTAGAATATAGTACTTGCATGTAGTTTCATTTATTTTCAGTTGTACAGTCTCAAGTAATCTCCAAAATTTGTTCAGTCAGTTCTTTCCCCACCCATACCCTTCAGTGAGGTTGTTTTATACATTTGTAATCTTTGGCACAATCTACACTTCTTGCTAAAATCCTCTAACTTCATAAATGAGTTTTTAAATTAGCGTACATTAAGGTTCACACTATGTGTTGCAAATTTCTATAGGTTTTGATAAATGCATGATGTTATGTATATATAACACCATTACAGTATCATACAGGACAGTTTCAGCACCCTAAAAATCATCTGTGCTTCACCTATTTAACCATCTCTCCCTCTCACTGGGCCTGGCAACCAGACTTTTTTACTGTCACCATAGTTTGCCTTTTCCAGAATGTTCATATAATTGAAACCATACAGATTGTAGCCCTTTTAGACTGGCTTCTTTCACATACCAATCAACATTCAAGATTTTTCTATGTATTTTTATGACCTGATAGTTTACTTTTATCACTGAATAATATTTAATTGCATAAATGTATCACAATTTGTGTATCTCTTCACCTATTGAAGAACATGTTCATTGTTTCCAGGATGGGTGAATGTAAATAAAGCTGCTTTAAACATTTCTGTTCAGATTTTGGTGTAGTTATAACTCTTCAAATCTATTAGCTATATACATAGGAGTGTGATTGCTGGATCATATCATAAGACTATGTTTAGCTTTGTAAGAAACTGGCAAACTGTCTTCTAAAGAGGACATACCATTTTGCATTACCACTAGCAATAAATGAAAACTCCTTTTTCTTTACATTTGCACTAGTAATTGGTATTGACAGTAGGTTTTTAAATTTGTTTCATTTTGTTTTAGCCTTTATAATAAATGTGTAGTGGTACCTCATTGTTTTAATTTTTAATTTCTTAATGATAACTTTTCTTTTTTAAATAAGATGGGGCCTCACTATGTTACGCAGGCTGGCCTTGAATTCCTGGTCTCAAGCGATCCTCCCACCTCAACCTCCTGAATAACTGGGACAACAGGCGGGTGAAACCACCTCTGGCAACATTTTTTATGTGTTTATTTTCCATCTGTATATCTTCTTTGATGAGATGCGTGTTCAGATTCTTTACTCATTTTTATTGGGTTGTTTGTTTTCTTATTGCAGATTTTTAAGAGATCTCTCTACATTTTGGATACAAGCCCTTTCTTTATTAGATATGTGCTTTGCAAATATTTTGTCTGAGTCTGTGGGATTAAATCCACTTGATCATGGTGGATTATCTTTTTGATGTGCTGTTGAATTTGGTTTGCTTGTATTTTTTGAAGATTTTCGCATCTGTATTCATAAAGGTTGCTGGTCTGTAGTTAAGTTTTGTGTGTGTGTCCTTTCCTGGCACCTTTCCAAGGTGATACTCTGCTTCATAGAATGAGTTGGGGGGATTCCTTCCTTCTTGATGTTATGGAATAATTTCTGTAGGTTAGGTACTAGTTCTTTTGTAGGTCTGGTAGAATTTGTCTATGAATCTGTCTGGTCCAGGGCTTCTTTCTCATTGGGAGATTGTTTTTTTTATTACTACTTCAATCTTGCTGCTCATTATTGATCTGTTCAGGATTACTATTTCTTCTTGATTCAAGTTTGGGATGTTGTATGTTTCCAGGAATTTCTCCATTTCCTCTACACTTTCTAGTTTGTGCACACAGAGGTTTTCATAGTATTCATGGATGATATTTTGTATTTCTGTGGTATCAGTTGTAATGTCTCCTATTTCATTTCTGATTGAGCTTACTTGAGTCTTTTCTGTTCTACTTCCGGTTAATCTGGCTAGTGGTCTATCAATTTTGTTTATCTTTTCAAAGAACCAACTTTTTCTTTCATTGATCCTTTATATATATTTTTTTCAATTTCAGTTTCATTTAGTTATGCTCTGAGCTTTGTTACTTCTTTTCTTCTGCTGGCTTTGGGTTTGACTTGTTCTTCTTTTTCTAATTCCTTGAGATGTGACATCAGGTTGTTAATTTGTGTTTTTTTATGTCTTTTTGATGTAGGCATTTAAGGCTATGAACTTTCCCTTTAGCACTGCTTTGTCTGTACCACATAGATTTTGAAAGCTTTTGTTCCCTTTGACATTCAGTTTGAGGAATCTTTTGATTCCCATCTTAATCTCTTATTGACCCAAGGATTGTTCAGTAGCAGGTTGTTTAATTTCCATGACTTTGTGTAGGTTTGAGAGTTCCTCTTGGAATTGAGTTCTAGTTTTATGCTTCCATGGTCTGAGAAGATATATGGTATAATTTCAATTTTTTCTTTAATTTGCTGAGACTTGTTTTGTGACTTAAGATATGATCAATCTTGGAAAATGTCTTATGTGGTGATGAGAAGAATATATATTCAGTAGTCTGTTGGGTAGAATGTCTGTTAGATCCATTTTTTCTAGAGTCTCATTTAAGTCCAGTGTTTCTGTATCGAATTTCTACTTCAATGGTCTGTCCAATTTTGTCATTGGAGTGTTAAAGTCTCCAGCAATTATGATATTACTGTTTATTTCTTTGCTTAGATCTAGTAGAATTTGTTTTAGGAATCTTGGAGCTCCTGTGTTAGGTGCACATTTCTTTAGAATTGATAAGTCTTCTTATTGAATTTCTCCCTTTGCCATTATATAATGACCATCTTTGTCTCTCTCTTTTTTTTTTTAACCATTGTTGATTTAAAGTTTACCTTATCTGATATGAGAAAGGCCACCCCTGCTCACTTGTGGTTTAAATTTGCATGGATTATTTTTTTACAGCCCTTTATCTTGAATCTATGCAAGTCCTTGTGAGTTAGATGGGTTTCTTAGAGACAGGATATAATTGGGTTGTGCTTTTTTTTTTTTTCATCCATTAAGCCAGTCTTTGTATTTTAAGAGGGACATTAAGAACATTCACTTTTAGTGAATGTATTGATACATGGGATATTGTTCTGTTCATCATGTTGGATGATACCTTATTGTTTTGCTTTTCCTCTTATGCCATGGTTTTATAAGAATTGTGAGCTTTAACTTTCAGGTGTTTTTACACTGGTGGGTATCTATTGTGCTGTTCCATGTATAGTGCACCTTTGAGCATTTTCTGTAGACCAGGTCTAGTAGTGACACATACCCTTAGTGTTTGCTTGTCTAGAAAAATCTTTATTTCTCCATCATTTATGAAACTTAGTTTCATAGGACACAAAATTCTTTCCTGGCAGTTGTTCTGTTTAAGAAGGTTAAAAATGGAGCCCTAATCTCTTGTGGTTTGTAAGGTCTCCACTTAAAATTCTGCTTGTTAGCCTGGTGGGTTTTCCTTCGTAGGTTAGTTGTTGCTTTCATTTTACATCTTATAGAATTTTCTCCTTCATTTTGACGTTGGCCAGGTTGATGACTGTTTCTTGGAGATGTCCTATTTGCTATGACTCTTCCTGGTGTTTGATGATCATCTTGTATCTGGGTATCTGAATCTCCAGTGATACCAGGGAAGCTTTCCTCAATAATTCCCTTGAATAGGTTTCCCATGTTTTTGCATTTTCTTCTTTTCCCTTAGGGATACATGTAATTCACATATTGGCTCTGTTTACATAGTCCCATATTTCTCTGAGTGATTGTTCATTCTTCTTTATTCTTTATTCTACATCTTTGACTAACTGGGTTTGTTCAAAAGCCTTGTCTTCAAGCTCTGAGATTCTTTCTTCTGCTTAGTCTAGCCAGTTGTTGAAGCTTTCTGCTGTATTTTGAAATTCCTTAAATAACTCTTTCATTTCTTTAAGTTCTGTTATATCCTTTCTTCTTTGTCTATCTCTTTAGTGACTTTTTCATTTGTTCCATTCATGTCGTGAAATACTTTTTTGGCTTCTTTGTGTTGGTTTTAAACTTTGTCTTCAATTCCATTTATCTTATTTGCCATCCATGTTCTGAATTCCATTTCATTACAATTTTTGTCTCCTTATTTATAATAATTCATTCCTTTTAAAGCCTACTTTCTCTGCTATTATTAGAGTTATTCTAAGTGAATTTAGGTTAATATTTGCATAGTATATCTTTTTTCCACTCTTTTGTTTTTAACCTCTATACATGTTTATGTTTAAGGTGTGACTCATAAATTGATGTACATTTTTATTGTTATCAAATCTGAAATATGTATTCTGTTTACAGATAATTTATCGCTGGTATTTTAAAGTTTAAATCTACCATCTTACTATTTGTTTTCGATTGCCTCATCTGTTCCTTTTTTTCTGCTTTGTTACCTTCTTTTTAATATTTTTCAATTATCATTTCATTTTCTCATCTATGAACTTATTAAATACAAATTATTTATCTCTTCTATTAATGCTTACCTTAAAGATGATGACATAAATCCTTAATTTTTATTGTCCACTCTAAATTAGCATTTTGTTTATTTATCAGCATATGCAAGGACTTAAGGACCGTTACATTGCATTTACCCCATTCAGGATTTTTTTTTAGTATTATTGTTAAGAATTTTAATTTACCTATGCATTTATCCTTTCCTGTGATTTTTTTTTTTCTACTTACATTTTTGCCTGGGATAATTTCCTTCTTGCATTTCTGTGTAGGACCATTTTTCTTCTGCCCAAAGGACACCCTTTAGAGTATCTTTTAGTGCATGTCTGCTACCACTGAATTTTCTATTTATCTAAAAAAGATTCTTATTTTATGTTTATCTTTGAAAATATTTTCTATTTGCATACAATTTAAGCTTGTGAATTTTATTTTTCAGTACTTTAACATTATCATTTTGTTGTCTTCTGGCTTTTGTGTTTTCCTTTGAAGGTATACAGAGGTTTATAAATCTGTGGATTAATTTCTTTTTGTCAGTTTTGGAAAATTCTTTTTATTTTTTCTATATACATTTTTAGTGTGGTTTTTTTTTTTTTTTTTTTTTTTTTTTTTTTTTTTTTTTTTTTTTTTTTTTTTTTTTTTTTTTTTTTTTTTTTTTTTTTTTTTTTTTTTTTTTTTGTCCTCTTGGTCATTTTATTCTATTCTGGGATAACTAGTAATTTTGGTTTGAATGTTTGACAGTGTGTATAAAAAATTGTAGCATCTCTGTATTTATTTTTTTATCTCAAAGACAGGTTATACGTAGAGCATCTCAATTCTATAAGGGATTATGCTAATGTGAGGCTAACTTTCAATCTTTATGTGAACTGATCTATTTCCAGGGTACCCTTACTCCTCACCAAGTCATGAGAGTTATGTAATCCATTAGTTCTCTTCTTTTCATTGGTTGCCAGGAAATTCCATGTGAAGTTTAATGTTTAGGTACAACTATATTGACCTTGCTTTGTATATTTTTTCTCGTTTTTATAAAAATATTTTGTAATTTAATTATCTTATTATACCTATATCTATTAGTATAAATATTCTCAAATACTTTTGAAATTAATTCACTCATTATTTATTATCATTTGCCAACACTATTTGGGGCACCAAATTGGGCTGTAAGTAGGCCTATGGGGATGCAGTCCATATTTTCTGACTTAATGGAACTTGCAATTTAATAACAGAATAACAGACAAACAAATCACTGGAATAGAAGAGAGCAGACAAACTATGTAACAGGGGCATAAACAACATGCTGTAGGAATGTACACAAAGGAATAGTACAGTTTTCCTAGAATGATGAGGGAGAACATGGTGGGATAGCATTTGAGTGACTGCTATGCCTGGAGAGGGCCATTACTTCAGGCAAAGAACACACAACATGAACAAAAGTAAAAGAAGAGAAAAATAGGGTATTTTGAGAGAAGAATCTAGTAAAGGAAAGGATGAATAACATGGGGGATATTGTTGTGAACATGAGACAGAGGTGGGTAAGCCTTATTTAAAATCTTGTTTCTGAGATTTTAAAGCCAGTGATTCTGTTACTAGAAATATGACCAAGTGTTATTCCTTGGCAATGTTAAGATCTGGGCTGGTTCTTTAATTACCTCCCAAGAGATTTATTTACCAAGTAAAAAAGGAGAAACAATTGCTGCCTCCGGGGCTAAGAGTAACTAAGGAAAGAGAAACACACCTGTCTTTTTGGTCACCAATACTAATATTTTACTTTCTTGCATCTTGAATGGTAAGCTGAAGCCAGGAGTTGGAACAGAATGCAGGCTGCTCTAGGGTGATGATTCAGGATGACTGGTTAGACTTACAAAACTAAATGTGGGTGGTTTTGTTGTGTAATCTTCTGCCTTAATCTTTCTGCCTGTAATGAAGTGCTTTGACTGTCTCTTTATATGAGTGTCTGTTAGAAGTAGGACGTGCATGAAGTTTCTTAATAAAACCTCATCAAATCTAAAGTCATGACTGAAAAATTGTTTGCCTTAGGTTAAAACAGTCCTCTCTAGTTATTAAAAAAAAAAAGAAACACAGAAAAAGAAATACTAATAATCAAAGCCAGACTTAGCAGTTGGTATGATCTTATTTTGGAATTTAAAGTCCAGAGAATATAATAATTTGGTCAAATTTGCTTCCTATTTTAAGTGAATTTTTGATCTTGGATTTAATATGTACAAAGTTAGTGTACACATGTGGTGTTGGAGAGAAAATTTGGATATAAACTGTATGAACAATGGTCTATTAAACATTAATTGAATCACCAATTGAATATTTTGTTTACCATTTTGAAAAATGAGGAAAAGCAAACATTTTTCCAAGTAGCATGCCATTACTTCAACTATTTCTCAATATTTCAGTCAATATTCCTTCAGCAAACATTTATTGATTGTCTACTATATGCCAGACTCTCTGCCTGCCTCCAGAGACAATGATGAGCAAAGAATAGGCACCATTCTTAACTTTTTGAACATTAGAGTCTACTGAAAATCTTCAGACATTTATTAAATAATCACACATATGAAAGTATAATTCCAAATTAAGAAAAATTCTCTGGGATAAAGAAGCACAATTCCATGAAAGCCAATAACAAAGAGGTTGTCAATATATACTTTCACTCCTTTTTGACTTCAGAAGCGGGTGGCGTACGAGGGATTGGTACCGTGAGCTGCTTGGTGCTGTAGAGAGAACAGGAGTCTTAGACTTAGATTCTTTTTCTCGAAATGATTAGAGCTTTTCCATGATGTCCTGCAAGGCCAAAGATTCCTAAGAGGTTTCTGAGATTTGAGTTGTCCTACTCCTACCTGGACTAGCACCTTCACTGGTCCTTTGCTTTCCTCCAATTCATCTCCACATTGCCGCCAGAGAGATGTTTATAAATCTCAGCTCCTAGAGTGCCTCATTCCTTTCCAAATCCTTCTGAAGTTTCCTTTTTAAGCAGTTGCTTATCTCTGCTTCATATTTGCATAAAATTCAGTTCTAAGTTTTGGCTTACAGGGCTCCACGATCTTGCCAGACTCCAAGCAGCCTTACCAGATTTGCCTTCCATCCCTCTTTTCCACACCCCATACATTCCACGTTCCAGCCTCAGCTAATATTTTGCAACAGAAGCATTCACTTCCCTGAAATAAGAATGTGCTCCTTCCTTTTACTAGGAAACATTCCTTCCCTTATTTGCCTAGAAAGTCACAATCCAGGTTAAATGTGACTTCTTCCCTGAGGTTTTTCTCTTAACCCATAAGGTAAAGTTAGTTACTTCCTTCTTAATATTCCCTCTGCACTTTGTACCTGCATCTCTCATCGCTTTGCACTGCAACTATTTGCTTTTGTGTTATTTTGTGAATTGGATGTGAACTTTCTGAGGGTGAGGACTAGGTCTGGTGCATTTCTGTAATCTTATTTTGGCTCCTCTCAGAAGGATACTTACTACTGTGCTTTGCATATATTAATGTGTGATTGTGGAAAGAAAGGAGAGGCCTAGGGGCCCTTGGTATCATGTCTTTTTTATTCCTAACTAAATGATGACCCTTGGTATATTCACAAATCCTGCACATACGAAAGAAATCAAGAACTCAGGGGGTTCTTAAAAATAAAAACTTTTAGGGCCAGATTAGAAGCCTCCTTGATATTAGGAGTATAAATGGCTCCTAGTTCATATGACAACCATGTGCAAACTATAAAATGCTGCCCTTTTCTCAAGACCCTTTACTTCTATCTGTTGGAAGATTATCATTATATACTTGTTTTGTTATAACAAAACACTTGTTTTTCAGCTCTCCATGGTTGCTGTTATAAATATACAAATCTATGTAATATCTACAGTAAACGTTACACCTTTGAATGTCTTGCCCATGTGCAGTTTTTAACCTGTAAGACTACCTGTCTGGACTTTTAAAAAGATAATACACTCTCTATTACAAAAAATACACTAGATTTCTGCTTTAAAATGAAAAAAGAAACTTATAGCTTGATCTATAAATCGACATCATTATCATTACCATCATTAACAACAAATGCTTACTGAATATCTGGAACATATAGGCATTTAGGTGAGCCTTACAAAAGACAAGAGAAAGGAAATGATTTCCTTTTTATCTGAACTTTTAGCATATATTATCTCTTCTTCTATATAGTTTATCCCACCTGCTTCAAATTTTTTAGTTAGTCCATTTATTTTATTTTTCTCAAGTAAAATTGTCTAGGCATTAGTGTTATAATTGGACCTAATTTTACACCTAGGAGTTCTCTTTGGTATTGGTTTTATGCACAAGACCAATGGAGATGGGTAAGAGGAAGAAGTATAAATTGACGCTCATGTCGATAGATTAGGTAGATGAGAAGCAGAAGTTTATGCCAATTACTAGGATAGCATTTTAAACCTTTGATTGTTTTTTTTTTTTCCTGATAATTTATCTATCTGTTCCCACATGTGCCTAATCAAAGAAATGGTCGTTCAGGCATTGTTGCCTTAAAAAAGAGAAATTTCAAGGTAGATTTAGAAAATAATTTGTTAGTGCTTTTCCAGAGTTTGGGTTTAAATCTCTAAGGGTAACTTAGAGAATTTGGGAAGAGAAAAAAATATCTGAAAGAAGGTAAGAATTGGCTTCCTCCAGACCATGGAAGTTTTCCTCATTTAGAGAGAAATGATGCAGAAAAGATGAGAATATGGGCATTGATGGGCAATGGAGAGAAGAGCCATGCTTCCTCCTTCAAGAACAGAGCCCTGGTGAGGTAGCAAGACTTCAGTATGGACCTATTGTATGTGAGTCCAGGCAGTAAGAGCCCAAAACAGCATCTGAGAGATTTCCATGCTTCTAAGCCTTCCATAGAGAGAGCTTCAGGCCTGGGATGGCCAAGAGGGTGGGAGAAAGAAGCCTCTCAGAAATGACATTCATGGATTAATGACTAAGGACCAGATGGGGTTATGAAATGCTTAGTGGACATCTGAGCTGACAGATGACTGAATGGACCTGAGGCTCCCTATGACCGCTTAGACTAAACATCAGGCAGGCAAAAAAGAGGGAAAGCCTAAATTGACCGAGACTGGCTCTCTACCACACTAATGGCTAAAAGGATATTTGAAATAGAAATTAAGCTGAAATTTAATAAAAATAAAGAAAGTTAAATTTCTGTACAGTTGAGTTTGTGGAATGAGATTCATACACTGGCCAAAGGAAAAAGGGAATAGGTGTACTGGAGGTGGAAAGAGGTATGAATTCAGCTAAATGAATAATGACGAGTTTAAATTTCCTGTGGGAAAGGCAAGTGCTATATGCAGAGTGCCTGGAATACAGAGGCACCTAAGTAAGAAATGATCACTACGCCTGAGAAGTTTACATATGGCCTATAAACATGTATTCTTTAAAAGATCAATCCAAGGGATGATATGCTAAGTGTAACAACTGCAGAAGTAATTCAGGTAAGGGAATGATCAGTAAGGTTTGAGTAGTTAGGGAAAGCCCCACATAGACATGAGACTTGAACTTTACCTTGGGAGAAATAGAACACCTAGGCAAATAAAAGAAATCAACAATGGTGTGGTAATAAAATTGTACATGGTATGCATGAGGGACAGTGGAGACTAGCTGTGTGAGGGCAGATGGTTTCCCTGTGTTTAAACATAGATCTTAAAACCAAGCACACCCCTGCCTGGTTCGGGGAAGGGGACATATGGAACACTCCGCTAAGGAGCTGAACTTCAATCTGGGGTCAGTGAGGAGCCATCAGAGATGTGTCAATGGAGGGATTTTCTGTGAAACAGCATACTTCAAAAAAAATAATTTCCAACAGTATGTAATTTTGCTTCTAGTAAACCAGGCACACTGTTATATAAGATAATCCTAAAGCAGCTATTTCAGTGAGAGAGATTCTACTACGAACAGGCAGAAACACTAAAGATAGAAATTGGAAACTAGCAACTGAAGGTTAAGTATACCCTGATGGAGCATTTGTAGCTTTATCTTTATATTAGAGATTACTTACCTGGACTTGCTTTGCAAATGTTAGAGACCATTACCATTATTATCTGAAAGACAACATTGTAACATGAATGAATCAGTAACCCATGTTTACTATTAGAGTTTAGTTTGCTCATTGGGCTTGAGGAGTGTGTGAGATCCAAGTCAGTTCCTAGAAAGTGCTTTGCATAGAGGCTACTACAGGGGCATATGGGGAAAAGAGTATTCTTTTACACACATAACTCAGATTTGTTCCTCTCTGCTCAAAACCCTCCAATGATTTGCTATCAGTCAGATTAAATAAAATTCACAATCCTTACCGTGGGTTACTTGGCTCTACATGATCTGGTCTGGTCTCTGCCACTGTGTCTGACTTCGTCTCCTAGTACTCTTGGCCTGACTCACAATACCATAGCCACACTGGATTTCCTCCTTTGTCTTTAGCTTTATGAGCATATTCCCACCCAGGGTCTCTGCTTTCACTATTATCTCTTCCTACAACTGTACTCTTCAGATCTGTGCATGGTTACTCCCTTCAGTTTATTCATGTCTCTGCTCAATTGTCCTTCCCAAAGAGGACTTCCTTGACCACCGTGTCTAATAATAACTTCCATCTCCCAACACTTGTCTTTTATTTATTTATTTATTCAGTCTTGCTTCAACTTTCCTTATTGTACTTATCAGTAACTGACATTGTATGGAACATTTATTTATTATTTATTATTTATCTCCCTTACTAGAATATAAACTCTTTGAGGGCAGAGTCTTTATTGAATGCCTCTGTGATTTCTCACCTAGCAGAGGCTCTGACAACTAGTGGTAGGTGCTTGATAAATATTTGTTGTATACACGAATTAAAAATGAAGAACGTTATTATTGCTGTCATCATTATTAATAATCAATATGTATTGAGACTTTACCATGTGCCATGACTGGTTTATTAAAGGTTGTACTTGGTTATTTCATTTATTTCTCACAAGCCTTCCCTATGCCCTGAGTCACAGACACGTGAAGTAACTTGCGTAAAGTCACTAAACTAATAAATGGATGAGTCAAGATTTAAACTTGGGATTGCCAAGATCCAGTGATCTTGCTATAACATATAGTATATATGGTAACCACCATGCTGTACCATAAGGTGTACATGAAAGCATTAGTACAACGTCTGCAAATTAGTAAATGAAGGTCATGCTCTTGAACACAGATCTCCAAAACTTTGGAACACATAGCCAATAGAATGCTATTAGGTTACAATCTAGATACCCTAAGAATATTTTTTTTCCAGATAAAAATTGTTTATTCTTAAATATGTGTTATGGGCTTTGGTGTATTTCACTTCCAACAGCCAGCAAGTGTGGCT
>RJWJ010036109.1:0-16244 GCA_004363605.1 Indri indri
CTGTAATCCCAGCACTTTGGGAGGGCAAGGCAGGAGGATAGCTTGAAGCCAGAAGTTCAAGACCAGCCTGGGCAATATAGTGAGACCCCATCTCTATAAAAAAATTAAACAGTTAGCCAGGCTTGGTGGTACATGCCTATAGTCCCAGCTACTCAGGAGGCTGAGGTGGGAGGATCACTCAGGCCAGGAGTTCAGGGTTATAGTGAGCTATGATTGTGCCACTGCACTGCAGCCTGGGTGACAGAGCGAAACCCTGTCTCTTAAAAAGAAAAATAAAAAATTGAAGTGATCAAGTTAAATCAAGTTAACAGAGATTAACCAGATAGGTTTTGTGGCACTAGGTAGAGTGGGACTCAAGATAAAAAATTTAGTGGAAAAATACAAATATTTTACATTTCTCAATCATCCTAGTTATGACACTAGGATGGACCCTGGGTACAGGCATTTATTTTTTTAGAGGTAGAAACCTTGTAAACTTTGCCATGTTCAATGATGTGACTATGATACTGGATTCCTGCTATTCCCTGAAATGTTAGCTTGCTCTTCGTGGGGAACTGAGTCCTCTCCCGATGCCTGTTCCAAAACAGCATGGCAACTGCAGTCATGGTGCTGTCACCTGCCTTCCCCTAACCATTCCCTTGAAATTCTGAATGCCCCATTCCCCAGATTGTATTCCTCTGGCGTTAAACGCTGACCTTCATTCAACTTGAGTTTGCCATTTCTCTTTCAACACTGTGGTTCATGCTATTAGCTACTTCTACTCTGAAAAGAGAAAACTGCCAAGAAGGGGGTTAGACCTAACGAAAAAGATTTTTTTTTTCATGCATCCCCAGTAATGGTGGATTTGTGTTGATATACAATATAATTAGCTCCTGGTGCCTTTCTGGATGGCTGGGCCTAGTAATTCATACCAGCTTCCAAACCCCTTTAGCAACCTGGTGCCACTTACATGAACACGCCATATCATCTCTACACATAATAGTGTCGCATTTGCAGGCCCACAGACTTAAACTATGGAAGGACTATTATTTTGCTTTATTCCAAACAATGTCATCTGGAATTTTATTCTTAAACAGCTTTAACACCTTGTTGACTTTGGGCTTGTGGTTCACTAAGACCCCCAGTCTTTCTCACAAGGACAGTTATAAAGCTATTACTCACCAGACTGTGGTACTTGTGAAATTTTTTCAATATTTATTCAATTATTTTAAAAACTATTTTGTTTCTGGTCAATAAGGAAATATATACTGGCTGTAGAAAAACTGGACAACATATTAATAGAAAAGCATAGAGATGCAAATAAAAGTAATCCACTATCCACCTGCCCAGAGAAAGCTTGTTAACATTTTGATATACTATCTATCCTTTCAGCCTCTTCCCTTTGCATACATCTTTTAACATTTGCAAATATACCATATAAATCGTTTTGTATCCTACTTTTTCACATAGTAGTATATCATGTCACTAAATATTCTTCAAAGACTGATTCTTTTTGGTTAGACTTAAACCAAAAATTTCCACTTCTAGGAATTTACCTAATAAATATTATTGTATAGCAAATATTTAGCTACAAAGAAATTTACTGCAGTTTCATTTATAACAACAAAAAATTTGAATAATGCAAAAATATCAAAATATAGAGTAAATATTTACCTACATGATGTAGCTATTAAATTATTTATTCATTTATTTAGACACAAGGTCTTGATCTGTCACCGAGGCTTGAGTGCAGTGGCACAATCATAGCTCACTGCAGCCCCAAACTGAGCTCAAAAGATCCTCCCACCTCAGCCTCCAGAATAGCTGGCACTACAAGTGTTTGCCACCATGGCCTCTATTTTTTTTTTTTAGAGATAGGGTCTTGCTATATTGTCCAGGCTGGTCTCCAACTCCTGGCCTCAAGTGATCCTCCCACCTCAGCCTTCTGAGTAGCTGGAACTACAGGCACAAGCCACTATACCTGCCTTTAAATAATTTTGAAAAGAATATTTTATAACTTGAAAAAGTTTTATTGATGATTAAGAGAAAAAGCTAATTATAAAACTGTACGCATAGTTTGATTTACTTTTTAAACAACATGTAACTATATCTATTAAAAAAGATGACATGGCACAACAGACATTACAACAAAAGCTGTAATGGTTACATCTGGTGGGAGGAATTATGGGTGATTTTATAGTTTTGTTATGAGACTATTTTTCTAAATGTCCAATAATGTGCATGTATTATATGTGTAATAATAAAATAATTCATATTAATAATAATTAATTAAAATTAATTCATTAATTGAATAAATGATATTTCACTACTTCAAAGTATCATAAATTATTTAATCAATTTCCTTACGCTTGGACTTATGGGAGGTTTGTAATTAAATAATGCCACATCATAATTATAACACTACATTCATCTCTGGAGGTGAGGAGGTAAAGGTATTGAGGGAGAGATGAATAAAAGGTATCAACTCTATCAATAATGATTTATTTCTTACTCTGGATATTGGGTACATGTGTGTTCACTGCATTAATTTTCATGATTTTAGTATGTGTTGAATACTTCATAATAAATTTTAAAAATAATACCATACTGAGCAATTCATATATATATTCTGAATATGTGTTCGATTATTTCTTTAAAATGGCTTGCTATTAATAAAAGTAGAATTACTGGGCAAAAATGAAAAAATATTTAAAGCTTTTGCTATATATGTTATATCGCCCTCCAGGAAGCTGGAAAAATTTATATCCCACTAGCAGTGTACCAGTGTGTTTTGGTTTTATTTAATCTCACCCTTGCAAACAATGGCCATTATTATTTCTTAGTATTTGCAAAATTGGGAAAAAATGTTATCCCTATTGTATTAATCTGAATTCTGTGGGTAATAGGAAAACATTTTTGCTTTATCGGTTATTTATCTTTTTATTTTGTATATTGCTTGCCACTTATTTTGCTCATTTTTCTGCTGATTTGGCATCTTTTTATTATTAGTCTTTACATTTTAAGAATATTTTGTAGGCTGGCTGCGGTGACTCACAGGTGTAATCCTAGCACTTTGGGAGGCTGAGGCAGAAGAATTACTTGAGACCAGGAGTTCAAGACCAGCCTGGGCAAAAATTAATGCATTAAATTATAATTAATTAATTAATTAATTAACTAATTGTTCTTATAGTGAGACCCCTGTCTCTACAAAAAATTTAAAAATTAGCTGGGCATGGTATCACGCACTTGTAGTCCCAGCTACTTAGGAGGCTGAGGCAGAAGGATTACTCGAGCCCAGGTGCCGAAGGTTGCAATGAGCTATAATGATACACTGCATTCTAGCCCAGGTGACAGAGTCAGACCCTGTTTCAAAAAAAAAAAAAAAAAAAGGAACATTTTGTATTTTCTAGCATAACACTAAGACAAGTAGCTAAAAAGAAAAAAGAAAAAAATCAAATAAATTTAAATGCTAAAATTTTTTTTAATTTCCTATGAAAACAACAGTATGTATGTTAAAAAGTAAATAACTAACCGGGGAAAACTATTTTTAGTGTAGAAAATATTTCTCCAAATCAACAAGAGAAAGATGGAAAAGGCGGCAGGCGGGGGGGGTGGGGGGCACAGAGAAGATGCAATCTATGGAAGAGGGAAAAAAAAAACAACAGGAATTTGAAAGTTGATGATTTTACTTATACAGAAATACTAATGAAAACCACAATGAACTATTACTTTTCTTCCATTATCTCATTATCAAAGTTTTTTTAAACATGATAATAATTAGTGTTAGGCAATGTTAGGGGGAAAAAAGGCACTCCCACACAATGCTGTGAGTTTGTGAATTGACACTTGTCTTATTGAAGGGCAAATTGTCAGATTTAACAAAATGTAAAATGTGCCTGCATTTTGACCTACCAGTTCTATTTTCAAGAATTTTAACTATAAATTATCTGAAAAGACATAAAGATGTTTATCACAGCACTGTTTGTCTATTCATTGCAGTATCATTTATACCTTTGAAGAATGAGAACAAAAAATTTATCTACGTCCAGAGAGAAGCCAATGCAGCTGAATTTTGAGCAGAGGAGTGACAAAGTGGACTTAGACATTAAACCATCTTTGCATTTTTGAAATAATTCCTACTCTGACAAGTATTATTCCTTTACTATAATACATTACCCAACTGATTTATTAGGACCGTATTTAGCAAAGTTCTGCATTTATACTTAAAATTGCAATTTTTTCAACTTTTGAACTTATTTTAATATGAAATCATGATGATTTATTCATTTTATTCACTTTGTTAGTTTTTATCCCATTTTAGCCATTTTAAGATTAAGTTGCTTGTTTTTTTGTTTTTGGAGGGAGGATAGCCCTGTGCTCAGCCAAAAAAAAAAAAAAAAAAAAATTACATTTCCTAGCCTCTCTTGCAGCTAAGTGACTAAGTCCATGAGTTATAATTGAAAGTTTGTGGGAACGTCTGGGAAGGCTTTTTAAAGGAAACTACAGCAGGTGGGAGGTATACCCCCTTTTCCTTCTTTCTTCCTCCTTCCCAGAATGTGAATGTTATGGTTGAAACTCCAGTAGTTATTTTAGATGGTGAAGTAACCTTGAGCATGGAAAGAAAGATGGCGGAGCAGAAAGGTAGATGGAGCCTGGCTCTTTGGTGCTATGGAGAGGGCTATCTTTTTACTTCTTTTAAGTGTGAAATGCTTTTGAATTTTTATTTGGTTTGCTATCCCTCATAGTTTTATATCATCTGAAAATTTGATAGGCATGCCTTCTTTGGCTCAATTTAATTTTTATTCCTCCAGGTTCATCCATTAATTAAAAACCTTTGGATATAATTATTGAAATAACTACAAATTCCACTGACCACACCATTATCTAGTCAATATTCTATTTTCCCTCAAGGTATAAAGACATTCTATGGACTGTCTTCCTAAAGTAAAAATAACCTAGATTTTAAAAAATTCTCCTTAAATCTACCTGTAGTATAACAAAGAATTTGTCTGGTCTTCAGCTCAGGTTCCTGGCAGGGAGCTTCAAAAACCCTTGGAATTTCCTGAGTGATAGGAGTATCTCTGTTATGCTAATGAGGTGACTTACAGTGGAACCCTAGATAGCTTCAGGATGAGGCTGGTCACCAGGAAGACTGACCAAATGACTCCAGGGCTGGGATTTTGAATTGCTTCACTTCCCGAGAGGGGAGGGGGATTGGAGAATGAATTTAGTCGCATGGCCAATGATTTAATCAATCATACTTACGGATTGAAACCCCAATAAAAACCAAAGCTTAGTAGAGGTTTCTGGTTGATGAACACACTGATGTGTCAGGAAAACAATTATCCCTCCTCCATGGGTAGAGGGTATAGATGCTCCGTGTTCCCTCTCGGACTTCACCTCATGTGTACCTTTTACAAAGAAACTGTAATCTTACTTATAGTACTTTCCTGAATTCTGTGAGTCATTCTATTGAATTATTAAATCTGAGTAGGGATATAACCTCCTCGATTGGTAGCTAGTTTATCAGAAGGATGGGTAACCTAGGGGACTCTACTCACAGGTGGTATCTGAAGTAAAGATGCTCTTTTTGGGGACTGAACCCTTAACCTGGGTCTGATGCTAACTCCACGAGGTTAGCATCGGAATTTCATTGCAGTAGGCCCCGCTGGTGACTGAGTACTACCCAAATCACTAATCTATGCAACATAAAAGGAAAATGAAAAAGAAATTAAATCATTTGGTTTGTTTGGTTCTTGTAAACTCATCCTAGCTCCTACAATTACACTGTCTTTTCTAAATTAAGTCACTTGTTTAATGGCATACTATGTAATTTTGCCAGGATTAGTCGTCAATCCCACCATTCCATAGCTTGCAAAATTCTCTGCCATTTTACAAAGATTACCAGCTGATATGGAGATTTCATAAAAAATTCTTTAATTTTAATAAGGAACTTGAAATAATTTAATGTGATCGAATGACCTTTTCCAAATTCTTAGTTTTAATTCCCTGATGACAATGTTTTCTCTAGTTGGGAGCACAATTGTTATAGAATAGTTCTATATTTTTTTTAAAAAAATGAATATTTGTGCCAACCCATGGTTCTTAACCAGGCAATTTTGCCCACCAAGAGACATTTGGCAATGTTTGGAGATGTTTTTGCTTGTCACAGCTGGGCCATGGGGTGCTACTGGCCTGTAGTGGGTAGAGGCCAAAGATGCTGCTCAATATCCCATAATGCATAGGAAGGCCACTCACAACAAAGAATTATCTGATCCAAAACGTCAATAGGACCACAAAGCCTGCACCAAGGGTACCTCAGAAGTAGGAGACAAAGCAAGGACTCCACCCAGGTCTGCATGACTGCAAAGGCTGATCTCAGAATGACCTGACCGTCTGTCCTTAAATACTCTCAACTTTTCGTTTGAAGCACTTTTTACTTTATCATCAGGATTTCCCTTTAAAGATCCACTCTCCTCATAATGTCCCTCTTTTAGAAACTTTGGTCAAGGCAAAGAAACAATATTTGTTGTTTCTTTAACTTTTTGAAATTTTGTTTCCTAATGTGTAAGATGCCCGGGTGCTTCATGATTATGGTCCCAACATGTTATAATCTAATTTTCCCCAAAATTTCCAACACTTTCATATCACCCGTACTTTTTTCAGTGGTGAGAATACAATCATAAGATGATTGCATCAGTGATACTAAGTTATCCAAAATCAATAAAATAATGATCAATATGCTTTATAGGTAATGCAAAGAAGTGTAAACACTGCTATAAACATGAGGCATCATAGCCCTTTATTATGCTTTCATGTTATTCTCTTTTGCAAGTAAACTGATTTACAAATAGATAGACTCTCCTAATAAATATTATCCCTACTTAATTTAAGTAGAGAGTGTTATGAGAAAAATAATAGGTACAATTTGTATGGACAGTAGTGTATGCTTCTATATTTAAGAAGGACCAAGGCATAACTTAGAAAAGTACATTCTGCTAAAGAAAGAGTAGAGTCACAACAACTTGGTCCAAGGACTAGGGGCTATTGCGTCAGGGGAAGAGATATTTCAAAAATGGTTGATGGTAGTGTCCTTTCATTCCACCATTCCCACCAAGGATTTATGTCAGACTCTGAAAGAATAAAGATGGTAACCAAAAATCTAAATTTAGATGTGTATAAAGCTGGTGTTTTAGGAAAAGGTTGGTCCTCAATAAAATACTGAGACTGGCAGAGGGAAGAGCAGAAAACAGCCCAGGGGTTAACACCATGTAGACGGAAGATACTGGTCGTGTCAACTGGCCACCAGATCAGGCCACTTCTGAGCATGCTGAAGAAAGGAAACCAGAAGGCCTGTGCCAAGAGCCAGGGATGAGGAAGAAAGCAGGTGCCATGGGGAAGCCAGTGGCAGTGCAACCATAAGCACAAGTGAACTCTCTGGAGAGCACAGAACTGGGAATTATTGAAGGGTCCCTGGAATTCCTCCAACCACACAGGAGGAGGATGAGCTAGGAAAACAGTGAGACCCAGGGAAACAGGTGATTGTCATTAAGAGTATCTAAATCAGCTGGCTTCTTTCCATCTGAGCTTCCATACACATGACTATAGTTAATTTAACCTCAATTCAGTCACTTAGTGTCTGCAGTGGGTCAAAGGAAGTATTCCTTTTCTGAATATCTAAAGGACCACAAGCATTCCAAAATTATTCCAGGGGCTTACACGGACCAAATGATTGAATGGAAGATTTTTTGCCCCCTTTTGCAAGTTCTGAAATTCTCTCATTAGACTGCAAGTTATTCAGTCAAATCTCTGTTGACATCCAGGAATTGATTGCAGGGCCCCCAGCTGAAATGTACTGCCTAAGGACATGAGCTTGACATTAAACTTGAGTCAAACCTGCATATACCAGAAATGGTATGCACTGATTGCTGGCCACTGCAAGTCATCTCTCTCCTCTGAATTTCCTTAGACGTTCTCTTAGTCTTGTCTGTGTGGTATTAGAATTATTTGTATGTAGTTCTCATCTCTTCTCTCAGCCTTTCTAAGTAAGCACATTGAGGGCAGGTTCCAGAACTGAAATGTCCTTATATCCCCTTTTAGGTGAGGAGTCCAAAATGTTTACAGCCAACATGTGATAGCATATTTTGATTCACTCGCCATTTGTGAGTGTTGGCTATATTTACATGAGATCAACACCTCTCTCCAACACAGTCAGAAAAAAATTAGTCGAATCACTTCAAACAGACCAAATATCCAGATCAAATGGTGACTTTTCTCCCACTTTTCAACCATTTCTATTGACACCAGTGGGCCTCGTGTTAAATTAAATGTGAATATGCGTATTACCTTCCCCCTCAGAGACTTTTTCAGTGAAACGAAATCACTGACTTACAGTCGCCAGCAGTCAATTGGGGAGCTGCTCTCAATAGCTATCATTATCATATTTACTTTTATAGAAGGTGAAAGATCACCGCAGGGAGGTACATTTGTTGGAATATCCCACAATAAATCTCTATTTAACTTTATTCCTCTATCAGCCATTCCAGTTAGACGTCTCTCTTCAAGGTTTCCCAAGCTCATTTCAATCTGGACGCTTTTGGTCACCACAGTCTCACAGCCTGAAGTACCTTCCCCCTCCCACCTATTATTCAAGGCCTATTTCAAGTTCTATCCACATGAAACTCCTTTCACACTACTCCAGGCAACACCAAGCTGTCCCTTCCCTGAACTCTTGCTCACCCAGTGTATCTCTTAATTGTTCTCTAATTGTCTCACGTTATGGTAGTGTTGTCTCCCCAAGTGCATCATAAAGTGTCTGGCACCTATCCCCTACGAATCCTAGCACGATGTTGGACTTCCTTTTGTGCCCAAAAAACACTTGTCGATTGATGGGTTGGTTTAGAAATCACAGTACACAGTTGAGGTGGGGGAAGAATGAAAAGCATTAGGCAGATTTAAGATCTGCTCAAATTTAGATGAAATTTACATCTATATGTTTCTGTAAAAATGAATGTTCAAGTCATCGGCTCTGGACCTAGCAGGTCAGTCCACGGAACCTCAGATTTCAGGGTGTTATTGCCTATTTGGCGTTCCTGCGATGTAACTTTGAGAAGATGGATGATAGTGTGCTCCTAATCCACTACACAGCCTATTGACTTTATATGTCATCAATGTATATTGTATGTCTACACTATTACCAGGAGAAGCAGGAGGTGCATGTAGTTATGCCTCTGCCTCAGCCCGCGTCCCACGCTGTGCCCTGTGGGAAGCCACTGATTCTTACACTTGGAGCTGGGACAATGCAACTTAATCAGACTGACAGGAAACAGGCAGCAATTACAGTGTGCTGCTACATCTGCTGGGTTCCACTTCACTGAAGGGAGAGTTATCTCAATTTTAATGTACATCCCTTTTTCATGTTTCATTTAACCTCTGCTGTATTATTAAACACATCAAAATATAATGACACTCGTTAAAGAAGAAAAAGAGGACAGTTGGGATATTTTGGACTGTATCTCCTATATTTGTAACTTAATTGTATCATTTTTGCTTCTCTTCAACATCTCTCCCTGGTGAATAACTAATTCAGTATATAGGTATTTAAATAGCGAGCTGGGAACCGGCTGTTTAAACACCTACATCAACACTGAGTTCAGCGACAATGAAACGTCCCTCAATCATTTGTCTGTTTTCACCAGGAGTGTTTCTCTTTTCAAAAACATTCTTTTACAATGTGTCAAAATAGCTAGTTTACCCATTACTGCAATGCATATAAACTGCTTTAAAAGCAGCTCAATGAAATTCCCCAGGAATGTATTTGTAACATGACTCAGGAAACCTTTGGAAGTTAAACTAGCAGGTGTCTCACCAGCTCTGGCCACCCTAGAACAGCCAGAACCCCTTCGGCAGGTGATCCTGCTGACCTGAGTTGCAGGAGCTGTTAAACCGTTCATTTCTGCAAGACAAATGCGATGACATACTAGGCTGAGCCTCCCATCTAGGGGTGTGTGTGTGTGTGTGTGTGTGTGTGTGTGTGTGTGTGTGTGTATTTTCTTTCCATTTTGATTCTCTGGTCCCACGTCTTTCTTTGTGCTCCAGTTTTACAATTCCATCTGAGGTAATTAGTCAGCCTTCTGAAGAATGAGATGTCCATCAGAGATTAACTGTGGCCTCCAAATCCACACCGTCCCACGTTTTCAAAGAAATAAGAATGTGATCCTGGACTTCCTCTTGGACTCTTAAGATAGTGTTTGGCCAAGCAGAAATTGTAGGATGTTTGGGGGAGTTTATGTGTATTGGTGAAATGGAGGAAAAGGGTAATAAAAACATGCTTCTATAGGAAGAGCTTTTTAGGCAAAAAGCTCCAATGCCCAATTTTAAAAAACAATTCTTAGATTTTCTTTAAGAAATAATCCAATCAAAATATTACAGGCATGTTCATCATCCATATCAAACATGAGTTGCTATGCACCAGGATGATAAAAAGTGGTACAAGAAAGAGTCTGTGTTTTCAAGGCTCTAACAGTCTAGTTGTGGACTCAAAACGAATCCAGAAAAAGATAAGGCAGAGCCCAAACAGGTTCCTCTCAGTATGTGGAACTCATTACAGGACAGCACTGCAATGACTTATGATTACAGTCGGGTGAACAGGAAAGAGCTGTGGCCCCTGAGATCTCCTTTAGAATAAAAAGTGCCTGATACTCAGCCAGCAAGCACCTACGCTCCGTAGGCCTCTGGAATATCTACCAACGGCATCCACTGCATGTTCATTCCCCCACCATAGGGTCATTAATAGGTTAAATATTATTCCGGACAAAAGACCCTACCAAAAGCAACCTTGCTTAACTCCTGCTTTACTTATGCGCTCACTAAAGGATCATGATCATCGACCTTGAATAGAAAGAGTAAATATCATTAAGTAAGCTTGGGGCGATGATTGCAGCTAACCATGTTGACTGTATTCAAATTTCCAGGCCCAAACAAATTACATCCTTGGATGCTCAAAGTGCTTGGAGGTACAATCACAACGCCAAAGTTGTACAGTCTTTAAAAAATAACGGAGAGGAGAGATAACAGAACAATATAAGGAAACATTGTCCTGTCTTTCCAAAAAAGAGAAAGGAAAAAAAAAAAAAAAAGACAGGGGGAGGGGTGGGAGAAAAAAGGCAAATTTCAGGAACTATAGACTAGTGAGGTTAATGCTTATTTTCAGTAATATTTTCTAATGCATTATTAATATTTGACTTGAATAAACTTTGAAGAGAAGAATTAATCTTTGGGAGCTAACATAGGTTCACTAAAAACAAATCTGAAAGTCCATTTCTAAAATAAAACTAAACAATCAATGAAATGATAAAACCATATTGTATCTGGATTTCATTATGGCATGACTGTGTCTTTAATGATATATTTATGGACTTGAGTAAGGTGTAAAAATAGGAACTGAAATGATACATGTATCTAATGAAGCAACAGGGCTATAACTTTGGCCATTCTGTTCTTGTCAACTATGTAGGAAAATGAAAGTCTAGGTTTTATTTAAGTTAACGCTCATAGAAATGAAAGTGATAAATAAATTCTGGGAAATTGCACTGATTTAAAAATTAAAAGGGTAAGGAAAAAATTAATTCCAGCAACAGAAACATTTATGTGATTTAGAAAATGTTAGGCTGGAGACTAGCAACAGAGTTCCTGAGGATATTTATAGAAAACAAGATGAAAACCATAACCACTTTTGTTTGTTTGTGTACCTATTCATTTCAGGTTTGTTAAATTTCAGGGGAATGTTCTTTTTCTGTATGATACAGGCATAATTTTTAAGGCATAATTTTAAGGCATAATTTTTATCTTCTGTTTTGTCCTCAACTCTATGATCGCCCATTCCTTCTAGAATTTTTCAGAGGTGAGCACTTCCGCTGACCTGGGGTCCCCAAGTGCAGCCTCTCTACCGAATCCAAGCTTTCTTTGTTAAAAGCATTTGTTCTGTAAAATTTGGGTTCAGTCAAAGGGCCGCACCGAAGGATCCAGAAAGCCACATGTGGCCCCCAGGCTGCAGGCTCCCCACCCTGCAGACTGTTAGCTTCCTCTGGGAGCTCCCTGACGGTGTTTTACTCCTTGGTTCTGTCTTCCACAAATAAAACTCCATAAAAGAAGATGATGTCTGTCACAACCCTACTCAAAATTTCTCAAAGGCTCTTCACTGCGTTCTGAAGACCACCCAACTCTAAAGGAAACCACTTTATTTGAAATTAAAAGAATTCATTTTGATGTACTTTTTTATTGATTTATTTTTACATTGTCCTGGATTAGCTGCTAGCTGAAACTTATTTCCACAGAGGACACTATCTAAGAATAACATCCTGCTTATTCAGGTCACAGCAGCACTGACAGGTCATGCCCAATCAACATGGAGAATGTGCCTTCAAATACTGATACGAAGACAGGATGAAAGTTGTCAACTAAAACTTTATAGAATCTTCAAAATCTGTTAAAATGATCCTACTTCATATGAACTGCTGTACATAACAGTCAAAATAAACATATTATTGGTAAATAGCTAAGTTCAGCAATTTGATTATTAAACAAACTGATTGGGGGTATTTTAACCTGGAATCAAAAATAAGACCCTGGTCCTTCCTCTCTAGCCCATCCTGACATTTCTCCAGTGTTCTTTCCTGGTCATCTCTACCTTAAACCAAACTCTCTGCTTCTATCCATCTGGACACATCCCTGTGTAAGAGGATCCCCGAGAACTACGAAGTTTGAATTTCATCACGATGCAGAGGGATAGAGGCTTGAAATTGCATTTGTGCGGATTAAAAACATTTGCAGAGAACCACTTCACACCCACCAGAAGGGCTATAATCAAAGAGGCATGTAATAACAAGTGTAGGTGATGTGGGGAAATTAGAACTCTTCTTCATTGTTGGTGGGAATATAAAATCAGGCAGCCTCTTTGGAAAACAGCCGGGAAGCTCCTCAAAATGTTAAACATAGAGTTACCATTGGACCATTTGACTTCACTGCTAGGTATCTGCCCAGGAGAATTAAAAACATACATCCTCACCAAAACTTGTGCACAGATTTTCACAGCAGCATTATTCATAATAGCCAAAAAGTGAAAATGACCCAAATGTCCATCAGCTAATGAATGGATAAACAAAATGTGGTACATCCATATAAAGTAATATTATTAAGCCATAAAAAGGAATGAAGTACTGATACATGCTAAAATGGGGATGAAACTGAAAAACATCATGCTAAGAGAAAAAGCCAGTCGAAAAAGGCCACATATTGTATGATTCCATTTATAAGAATGTCCAGAACAGGCAAATTCATAGAGAAGGAAAGTAGATTAGTGTCAGCCAAGGACTTGGGGTGGGAGGAGTGGGGAGTGACTACTAATGGGTACAGGGTTTCTTTTGGGGTTGTTTAGAAAGTTCTTTATAATTAGATAATGCTGATGGTTGCACAACTCTGAATATACTAGAAACCACTGATTTGACACATTAAAACAATGAATTTGATGATACGTGAATTATATCTCAAAAAAGCTGATACATATATATATATCAGCTGTTACATACATATATATATATATGCATATCTATAATGATTAGTTCATTCATACTCGAGTTTGGGGTTCAGATATATTGACAAATATAAACTTTATACAAATGACACCATATTCTTCATGCTGTTTTATAACATGGCATTTCACTCAAAAGTGTTGGATATTTTTCCTTGTTGATGAATACTTATTATATACATCATCCTTTCAAATAGCTCTTCAGTATACCATTGCATAATTCTACCATGATTACTTAATCATTTAGATTATTTCAAATATTTTGGTATAACAACAACACAATTATGTACACATGCACACACGTGTATGTACAGATACATACACACATATAAACCTATAGATTTCTACACTTCTTTGATTATCATCTAAAGCAAAACCCCCTATATAAAGTCCTACAAGTGGGATTTCTGGGTCCCTGCACCTTTGTAATGTCGGTCCGTATTGCTAAATTGACTTACAGAAAAGTTGGGTTTTTTTGTCAGTTCACACCAGTGCCGAGTGTGCTGGTGACTGCCTCTTCCCAATTCACACCTTCATCATCAATACTGAGTATTGCCAGACGTTTTTTCCTCTCTTCATCTTCACCAATCTGAACTCTAACAAGGGATTTATTACTGTTGTTTTTATTGGCATCTCTGTGATTACTATTAAGGTTGAATATCTTCCACATACAATATGGTCATTGGTGTCTCCTCTTTTGTATGTCCCTTGCCATTTTAACTATTGGAGTGTTCGTCATTGTCTTGTAAAATGTAAGTTCCATCTACTCAGGATCAAACACATGTCCGCTGCGTGGGATCAGGATTCTCAGCATCCTGACCCACAAGATGGACAGGGTCGGAACAGATATTCTTCCAGTTCACTGCCATTCTCACCTTCATCAGTGTAGCCATGGGCATATTCTCCACATGAACCAGAAATCATAGCTCTGGAGAGGAATCTATAGTAATTTTGTCATATTTGAGGCTGTGAGTTCCTCCAAATTCTGATTAAATTTATTTGGGGGAAAAGCCATTCTATTAAGAAATTTTTCCCAACATTATAATTCTCCAGCCCTGACAGGGTGACTTAAAAGTCAAAATAGAGCTGAGACATAGTCAGCACCTCTGATGCCACCTTCATGTCCCTGTTCTCCTTCTATGACCTTCCTCTCCCCTTCCCTACTTGGCTGCGGCAGCTATGAAAAGAAACTGATCCATCATTCCAAATCTCTTCACTGCAATGGGAAAATCCTGACAACTAGAGCTTCAGTAGTTACTTGGTTATTCCTACTAGGGATGACGTATGGATCGCTGCAATTTCAAAAGAAGCCCCCAAAATTGATACAAAATATCTCCTTTCTAAATTCTACTTTATAGTTATCTTTTAATCCCAAACATCTTTAGTAGAATCAGGGATTCCCCTTTCTCTCCTTCTCCCACCCGATGGGGTCTTGACTTGCAACCGGTATAATCTACCAGGTAGAGAACATTTCCGATTGTTTTCATTTCCAAGTTCTCTGACAATTGCTTCCAACAGGAAGCTGCACTATGTCTTGAGTCACTTAGGAACAAAAGCAACTCACGAATGTACTAAGTGCTACAGAAATGTTCACTTTGAAATGGTTAATTCTATGTTATATACATTTTACCTCAATTTAAAAAAATAAAGGCAACTCATGACTTTTCCTTTGTAAAATAAATACATAAATAATAAATTGTAAGCTCTTTTTGTGGAGTAGTGATGTTAGCGCTTTATCAGACATGTGGAAAATGGCTTTTCCTTTCAAAAATGGCTTTAAAGTTTAGTTAAACTGTATGTTCCCTGTTAACCTGGAGAGTTAGCACAATGCCGTCTTTGTAGACCCTAGCAAGATGGGATGAATGCATGAGCTTCTTGCAGCTAGTGAGCTTCCTGCCATTGGAAATGTTCAAATACAGACTAGTTTTCCATCTAGCCAGGACGTTGTCAGAGGGGACAGAAGGGTGGTTGGACCAGGTGACTTTTATGATCTCTCCCAACCCTGAGAGCGTAGGAGTTTGTGAGTGAGACAAATATTTAATGTCATGAGAGCAAGCCACTGCACCTGTGATAACAAGTGACGAATTGATTCCTAGCACTGAAGAAAGAAAAAAAGGCACCTCGTGGGAGTGGAATAGCCTGAGCTCAGATGCCAACAAAAGGCGTGTGTGTTTGCGTGTCTGTGTCTGTGTGTGAGTGCGTGTTCGTGTGTGTCTATGCGTGTATGTGTGTCTCCATGTATGTATTAACATAAGTGTGTGCATATGAAGGAGGGAGGTACAAAGGAGAAAAGTGTATGGGCGGCCACATTTCTGTGTACTGTAATTTTTTTCCAATGTCATGAGAAATCTAGGGTAGAAAGTTAAAAGAAGATCTCTATTTTGGAAGCAAAAAAGGAAATGGTTATACTTCCAGAGAAAAGGGAAAAATGAAAGAAAGAGCAAATAATATGGCAACCAACCAATCAGGCAAACACTGCTGTTTTGTCTTATCTCTTCTCCTATCTTCTATATGGTTATTTTTTTGCATCATCCGGAAAAATTGCTTCTACTCTCCCTTGCCTTGTTTCAGAGAGGCAGCAGTGATAATGGAAATAAAATGAGTAATAGCTATCATTTATAGAGTAGACTTTGATCCAAGTATATATGTATGCGTGTGTATTTTTTCTCAACCCTAT
>RJWJ010036110.1:0-16244 GCA_004363605.1 Indri indri
CCCAGATTAAAAATCATCCTAGTGTTTTGTGACATTTGCTGTGGGATATTTTGAAAGATATAAACATAACAGACAAATAGATGCCTTCTTCCCAACCTAATTTCTTTTTTTCCTCCCCAAATGTAACCACTATTTTGAGTGTGGTGTTTTGCATTCTAATGATTTTTTAAAAAATAATATCATTACTTATTTATGAATTCATAAAATCAAATATTATTTTGGTAGATTTTATATCTTAAAAACAAGATGCTATACTGTATATTTTTTTCAATTTCTTTCTATTAGGTTGACTACTATAAATACTAAAGCATTCCACTGCATGAAGTCCTGTTCCTATAATTATTTTATTCATTTACCTGTTGATGGGCATGGAGTTGGTTTGCAAATATTTATTAGTAACAAACAATTCTGCAATGAGCATTCCAAGGACACATCTCCTTTTTTTACTTGGTAAAGTTTTCTAACCAGTGTGCCATGACCTGGTTACAGCCTTAAGTGTTATTATTCCCTCAACCCTAGGGCCAATAGTATTGATTTCCTCCAGAGATGAGCAACCTTGTTCATTTATACATAATATCATTTTGAATGTATGTCATGACATGAAAAATGTTTAAAAGAATAGGTCTAGGATACATACCTAGATGTAGATTTCATATCTGTACAGAAATCAGATATCAAAGAAATCGAATATCTTCCCCTTTGCTAGAGTTAGCTGCAGTGTTGGTCCCAGGCACATTTCACTTGACTCACTTCTGGAGGTCAGCTTTCGCCACAACTGGCAGCTCCAGGAACACAGAGCTTTGGCTGCAGTAAATTGGACTTACTGAAACTGGTACCAGAACTTGCTGTTCTTGAGCTGCTTGATGCCTGATAATTCTGTACTATTACCCAAACAGACACCTGTAGGAGTGTCAAATTTTTCTACACTTACTACTGAATGAGGTCACACAGGTTTGCGTTCAATTTCAGAGCCTAAATTAGATATGGAACCCTATGTATAAGCAAATATAAGTAACATGGTTTTTAGCTTTCCAATCTCCATAGTGAAAGCACACAAGGAGATGATTTGAGTAAGACAATTTGTCATATTTTCTGTAATTTTGTATTCATATTTTCAAATGTATATAAATGGAAATGATTTTTCTTTTTCTGAAACACAATTTCATCCACTATTATCTTTGTTAGGATCCTATTTGTCCATACACAAGATATAGTGATGATATAATCAATCTATTTTCTCCACTATCTGACATTTTATTCATTGATGGACATTTAAGTTATTTTATTTTTTTTATTGTGGTGAACATATTTGAATATGGTTTCTTATTTATATGAAAGTTTCTCTGGGATGAATGATTAGAAGTTAAATCTCTTGCTACTAAATTGTACATATTTAACTTTCCTAGATATTGGCAAATTGTTCCCAGGTGAATTGTACAGATTTGCATTTCCCCCAGTATTACATATGAGTTTCCTCTGCTTCCCATCAACACTTGGCATGAGGAGATTTTTATTTTTGCCATTGTAATGAGTGAAAATGTGTCTTACTACAGTAACATTTATTTACTGATTACAAGTGAGGCATTAGTATATTTTCGTGGGTTCACTAACCATTTGTATGTCTGATTCTGTGGATAGCCTGCTCATATTTTGACTTTTTTTTTCTGTTTCATAATTTAGTATTTCTCATTGATACAGGTTTCATTTTTAATTTTCTATCTCAAGTATATAAAGAGACTCCTATTGCTATTTAACATTTTAAAGTTTGTATTTGTTTTTTAGAGACAGGGCCATTTTTTAAAATATTGAATATTGAATTCTTTAGCCAATCTGGATATAATTTTTGTACAGTATAAAATAGAGGTCATATGAAATTTTTCCCTATATATAACCAATTGTCCAAAATCCATTAACTGAAATGTTATAATTTGACCCTTGATCATAATGCTAACTACCATATATGTATGGTTCTGTTTTGGAGTTCTCTATTCTGTAACTTTTAGAAAACCTATCTATCCATTTGTTAAAACCAAAAAGTATATGTATCACATCTTAATATACCTTGATATTTTCTAGACTAACCTCCCTACCTTTTGCTTTTATTAATAGTTCAGGAGTGCATTGCAAAAGGTTTTCAGTTGGACACACACACCACCATCAACAGCAAAAATTGGAATTATACCAAATTGAACTTACAGATTAATGTGGAAATTTTAACATCATAATATATATCCCTTATTTATGTTTTTGTAATGACTCAATCAGTTCTATATATTTCTCCATAAAGGTAGTACATGTTATTTATATATACACAAGTATATATGTGTGTCTCTGTGTGTTCATATCCCCAAGTCTTTTTTGTTTGAAATTCTATTTTCTGCTATCTTCTAGCTTTTCTTATTGTTTGATAAGAAACATGCTGTAGGTTTTTATCCTCATTATGCAGAAAATATCTTTTCTTTCTGAATGCTATTTAAGATTGACTCTTTCTTTGGGGTTCAACAATTTTAGCCTGATATACCTAGTAGCGGGTATCTTTTTCTTTAACTCGCTTAGGATTTATTATGCTTCCTGAATCTGAAAATTCCAGTCTTTCATGATTACTGAAAAATTCTCATCCAATATATTTTTATCTATTGTTTACCTCCTATCTATTCTTTAGTTCTAGAGCTTTATTTGGAAGTTTATTTCTTCTCATTCAAAATTTAGTGACTCTTAACCTTATTCATATTTTCAATCATTTATCTCTCTGTTTTGCATTCAGATCCATTTAGTAATCTCTCCTCTATGGTGTGAAATTTGTCTATAACTGTATTTTTTAATTCTATGTTTACATTTTTTATTTGAGGAAGTTGTACTTTGCTCTTTATCATTTCCATCTGGCCATCGCTGATAATGTTTTCCTTTCTTCATTTTTTTAATCTCCTCTTTTATTTACTTTAATATTAGAGAAATATTTTCTACTGATATTATTAGAAGATTATATTCTCTGAATTTAGGTGGTGGTGATAATTCTAGTAATGGTTCTGATAACTCTGAAACAAAGGACCTTTGCTCTTGCATATTTTCTACTTTCGAATCGATGTTTATTTTTAAGAGGACTTTATATGTGGCACTTTTGCAACATTTGGTTTTAGGGTGAGTCCCACCAGAGAAGATTCAGATTAGCCTCTGCCAGGATATCTAGGACATTGCCAAATTGAGACTAATTTATGTAAATTTCTAGGCTTAGAATTATTTAAAACCACACAGGGTAAATTTGAACCCCAAATCTAAGTGTTCACTTACTTAATTCTTACATCAGCCTTAGGAGCAGGTATTATTCTATCTTCGTGAGCCTCAGAGAAGCCAAATAACTTGCCCAAAATAACACAGTTAATAAATGATTGAATTGAAATGCAAGCATTGGCAGTCAATTGCTGGAGTTTTCACTTTTAACTGCTATACTATTGGTATTAAATAAAATATTTTAATCCATTGGTTCCATTAATCTCAGTACCTACATAATTATTATGTGACTCTTACAGAAACAATCATGTTTTGTTTGGGGGGAGCAATATAAAAATATACACTTTAGCTATTCATATGTCAAAAGTAATTTACTTATAATATGAAAAGAAAATTATCATTTGAGTAAAATAGGCTTATGTTTATCCACTCCCTTTCTAACATTTTGAATTTATTTCATTCAATTTATTCTGCTTTGATCTTTAGGACACTGTAAAACATGAAAATGCCCTTATATTTTTAAGCTAAAATTTCAAATTTTCCATGATTTTAGCAATTTTATCTATAATTTCATTATGACCTTTATTTGATGTGAAGACAGATTAAAGCAAATAAACCTAGAATAAATTAAAATTATTATGTTATAAGGAATGGGATAATTATTCAATGCATAAAAATATATCTCCACCTTGGTGAGTGAAAGAAGCTTTCTCCAGTCCTCTGTGTGCAAATAAATGCAGAGTAAATAATACAGCATAGGCACAGATATGACTATAAGTTTCATAAATAAAACCAGAAACCTAGAAACATGTCTTCAAATGACATGCCTATAAAACAAGAGTTATACTTGAATAGTCAAATAGCTCTTATACTTCATATCAGAAGCTTTGACTTAAAAGACAGTGCACACATGAGCAAACCAAGTGGAGCTCTTCTGAAAGAGGATAGGGCACTAGAGCATAAACCACAACATATTGAGTACACTCCTTAAATAGCATCAGGATTATGAAACTTACAATGAAACTGAAAGAAAGTAACTGCACAAAGAGTAAGCTTCAGTATGTATATAAAGCTGAAAATGGAAAAAGAAAGTGCTCGTAGAAAAAAGATAACACAGATATGACACATTAAATTACCCAAGTGGTAACCAATGACATATAGTTTGATTCTTGTATATGAAAATTTGCTCATATTTCCCACCTGCATTATGAGAGTACTTATTTTTTCTTTAATTTAGCATAAAACAGTTAAAAAGGAAACAGAAGATCAAAGGTGTAAGGTTCTGTCAGCATCACAGAAAATTTAACTCATTTGATATTGTCCGTATTTATTTCATTAGAAAATCTTTTCTTGCAGGTATGAACAATATCTTAATTATACCTCTGTCATAAGGGCATCTAAAAAAGATGAGATACATTTTCTATTGAAGAGTTCTTTATCGTAATTTGAATATTGGGATTAATATTCTGTTATTTTGGCTTGGGGACTTGGAAATTAAATGTATATCCAGTTTAATAGGAAATAAATGGCACTATGTTATCATAGGTCAAAAATTCCTTGTAAAATATTTTGTTTTGAAGATTTAAACAACTCTATAAGATGATTTATTCAGATGAGGTGGGAAGAAAATTACAAATGTAAATTTCTTTGATATTAGTTTAATAATAATTTGAATAGGGACTGTGAAAGTTTAGGTTATCCATTAATTTATTAATCCTAGAAATATTTGTTAAACCTCAAATGCCAGTTCCTAGGAATAGACAAATGAAGAGCTAGTCATTATTCGCAAAGAGCTCACATGCAAATAGGCAAGGGAAGCCAAGAAAAATAATCTATGATGATATAATAGTGCAGTTGCTATAATAGAATTATGTTTAATATGAGAGTGCAGAAAAATAATTGCGTATTTCTCACCTCTTATTATTCACTACCAGACCTTGTTTATTGTCTCCATGAAGTGTTTCAAAATATTTTATTAAATATGTTTTTGTTCATTTGTCTTTCCTTTTATATTTTAATCTATGCTACTAATCGGTGGGCATAATAATACCCAATTAACATGTCAAACAAGAGATAAGTTTTTAATACTATATTTATTTGATACTGAAAGCAAGTATAAGGTTTCTTTTTTATTTTATTTATTTATTTATTTATTTTAATTTCAGAATATTATGGGGGTACAAACATATTGGTTACAGATAATGCCTTTGCCTTGCCCAAGACAGGGCTACAAGCATGCCCTTCCTCTCTACAGTGCACTCTTAGTTGCAGTGCACTGCATCCCTTAGTTGTGAGATTACCCACCCCCACCAACCCCCTCCCACCTGACCGGCACCCAGTGAATATCACTACCATGTGAGCACCTTAGTGTTGATCAGCTAGTACCAATTTGATGCCGAGTACATGTGTTGCTTGTTTTTCCATTCTTGTGATATTTCACTTTGAAGAATGGGCTCAAGCTCTATCCAGGATAATATAAGAGGTGCTAGTCCTCCATTGTTTTTTGTAATTAAGTAGTATTCCATGATATACATATACCACATTTTATTAATCCACTCATGTATTGCTGGGCACTTGGGTTGTTTCCACATCTTTGCAATTGTGAATGGCGCTGCCATAAACATTCGAGTGCAGATGTCTTTATTATAGAATGTCTTTTTTTCCTCTTGGTAGATGCCTAGTAGTGGGATTGCTGAATCAAATGGTATTTCTATTTTTAGCTATTTGACATATCTCCAAATTACTTTCCACAGGGGTTGTACTAATTTGCAGTCCCACCAGCAGTGTAAGAGTGTTCCAATCTCTCCACATCCACTCCAGCATTTATTGTTTGGGGACTTTTTATAAAGGCCATTCTCACTGGAGATAAGTGATGTCTCATTGTGATTTTGATTGATTTGAATTGCCCTAATGATTAGAGATGTTGAGCACTTTTTTATATGTTTGCTGGCCATTATTCTGGCAAGGTTGGTTCAACATACACAAATGTATAAATGAAATTCACCACATAAATAAAAGCAAGAAAAAAGACCATATGATTCTCTCAATAGACACAGAAAAAGCATTTGACAAAATCCAGAACACTTACATAATAAAAACTCTTAACAAAATAGGCATAGATGGGACATACTTTAAAATTATTAAGGCCATATACGATAAACCCACGACCAATACCATACTGAATGGGGAAAAATTGAAAGCATTCCCGCTTAGAAATGGAACCAGACAAGGTTGCCCACTATCTCCACTTCTATTTAACATAGTTCTGGAAGTCCTTGCCAGAAAGCAATCAGACAAGAGAGGGGAATTAAGGGTGTCCAAATGGGGGCAGAAGAGGTCAAATTCTCACTCTTTGCTGACAATATGATATTGTATCTAGAAAATCCCAAGGATTCAACCAAGAGACTCCTGGAATTGATAAATGAATTCAGTAAAGTCTCAGGATACAAAATTAATACACATAAATCAGTGGCATTTATATACACCAATAGCAGTCAAGCTGAAAATCAAATCAAAGATGCAACACCTTTCACAATACTTCAAAGAAAATTAAATATTTAGGAATATATTTAATGAAGGAGGTAAGAGACATATATAGGGAGAACTACAAAGCACTGAGAAAAAAATTGTAGAAGATGTAAACAGATGGAAAATCCTACCACACTCATGAATTGGCAGAATCAATATCATTAAAATGTCCATACTACCTAAAGTGATCTACAGAATTAATGCAGTCCCTATCAAAATACCATCATCATTCTTTGTAGATCTAGAAAAAATAATTCTACGCTTCATATGGAACCAGAGAAGACCTCGTATAGCCATCTTAAGCCAAAAGAACAAATTGGGAGCCATCAGTCAACCAGACTTCAAGCTTTATTATAAGCATAGGGTTGCTGAATCAGAGGCAGACTTAAAGCAATAACTGCATTGATTTTTGAAGCCACACCTCCTTCAGGGCAATATAACAGACACCTGATATGCCAGTGGGGACATAACATAGGAGAAAAACCCTGAAATTATGAACCCGGGGGCTTATCTAGGAATCACAACACAGCTACCGCCCTCTCCTCCTGATATTTCTAATGGAAACCTCTCTCCAAGAAGGCAAGGGAAGGTATCTACCTGGCTTACAATCCTTTGGAATGTATAGGCATAACTGCAGAAATAAATCTCTATGTAATTTTGGACTTCTCTATATATTCAATCACCCTATGACTTCCAAGATATGTTATTTGCCCTAGGTTTCTAGTAATTTTTGCCCAGAAACCTCTGACCATGTAGAAACTTAAAAATATTCATATTGCTTCCAAATACTAAAGGATTAAAGATCAGTGACATACAGAATCATTTAAAGGTATGTGGTAACAAACTAAATTAAATTTATCCTATTCCTTCCTGTCTTACCCTATTTCTTGAAATATTACCATTGAGCATCATGTATTTGGATTGTTTTGCCCATGACTTGCCTTATACTTACAAGATTCAAATAAAAAATGACACACTGCTAATGAAATTTACTGATAATTTATTACAATTTGTCCATTTTTACTTGTGACACATGGAATGAGCATATGTGCATAGGAATGGAGATAGACAGAATGAAAAGACTAAAAAAGAAAAATGTAGGAGACAAATATACTCTTCAGATACTTCAAGGGATTTCCTGGGCTAGCCTATATGGAATCGCATAAATATCCATATTGACATAGATATATGTTCCCCTGTAGGTATTAGGAAATACTCATATATTTTTAACGTCTGCAAAAGGAATAGAACCAGAAATATGGAAGATAGAAATAAAAGTGTGGATTATAATCCAAGGTGACCCATACTGTGTTTTTAAAATCATTATATTCTGTAGGATTATTTCTGCTCCTTATTTATGAAATGATAGGGTCGTACTTGATGGTATTCATCAGTTTATGAAATTATATGTTTAGCCTAGACAAAATTATGAGGTTATCACCAGATATTTAAAATCATCTTCAACTCAATGGTAGATATATGTATATATGTGTGTGCATATATTATATATACGTATATATACACATTAAGAAAGTCAGAAAAAATTTGCCGAAATGATAGAAAGATTCAGTAATGTTCTGTAGGTAGAGAATGTTGCTTTTTTTTAAATATATACATTACACATTTTATAAAACAGATTATTTTGCATTGATCTTAGTTTTTTAAATTATGAGCAAGGGCTTTGATAATTAAATTTTCTCTTACTCTCCAACATCCTTTGAATTACCAATTCTGACTCATCAGCAACATTACCCTTAAGCACACAGATAATTACATTTTAAATAAACATAAACGTTAAAATATTTGATATCGCTATTTAAAGTTATAGATTTACAGCTAAAATATATTTCAAGTGAAAATATAAAATCTTAGTAGAAGATTTTACAATATTTAATAAATGTTAAATAATGCTATCTTAAGATCATGAAAGCGAACACATAATTGTTCTAATTGTAAAATAAATTTCTCTATGTGTTAGAGTAGACTGTTAATTACCTCTGGCAACCTGTGTATAGAGCCTTTCCTGTAAGATCATCCTCCCTAGTATCTTAATTATATTACGATCCTTTTGATCTTTGCATAGTCAAACAGAAGGAAAAACCACACACCACACACAGGCACTTGTACACACACACAAGCAAACATATTCATACATCCAATCAGACGGTAATTCAGGAGTTGTTTTAATTAATCATAGTTTAAGTAGATCTCACTTTCCTATGATGTATACTATTGTATGATTTCAGGTGATTACTAATTGGAAAATAACCAAAAGACAAACTGTGGTTAAGTAGAATTCTAAGATGGTCCCCCCTGGTGCACAAACCCTGCAAAATCCCTGTGGACTGAGTATGGTGAATTTTCCTCTCATAATTACTTATGTTATATGGCACAGCCGCCTTTGATAAAAGGTAATTTTCTAGGGCATGCCTGACATAATCAGATGAGCTGTTCAAAAGCAGAGAGGATTTTTTTACATCTGGTAACAGAGGAAGAAATTAGAGATTAGGAGGCTAAGATTTAGGGACTCAGCCAGAGGAAGATTTTCCAGTTTCGTCTTTGCTGGTAGAGGAGCCCAAGTGACAAGGACTGGAGAACACCCTGTAGGAGTGGAGAATGGCCTCAGCTAATAGCCAACAAGGAAACTAGGTCCTCAATTTTACAACCACCAGGAAATGAAATCTGGTAAGAACCTAATAGTCTTGAAAGGAAATTCTTCCCCATAGCATCCGGAAAGGAACACAATCCTTCCAATACCTCAGCCTTTGATTCCCTGAGCAGAGGAAACAGCTAACTTGTGCTTGGACCTCTGACATTCAGAACTGTGAGCTATTAAATGGTTGTTGTTTTAAATTACTATGTTTGTGGTAATCTGTTACGTAGCAATAAAAAATAACACAAAGGAAAAAACAAGCTTGAAGTATAAACTTTAAAACGTTTTATAAAATAAAACTTTTTGTCCTAAAGTATGTTACATTAAGTTGGCCAATCTGAAAATGATAAATAAATCAAAAGAGTGATTTGGTGGAAAATCATGAATTCTACTTAATCTATTTTTTATATTACTCTGTGTTACTATTGTTCAATGCCAGGTTATTTTGTAATCTGTCGATACATTCATGAAATTATATATCTTTTTCTGATTTTTAATTTTTATATCTAAATATTTTAAGACATTTCTATTATCACAATTTTATTTAAAAAATTTGGGGACTGTAATGAATAGTAAAGGAAATTAGAAACCGAATCTTTACGGTCCACTGGTTTTTTAAGTCTTCATGTATTGCAGCATAGCTCATACTAAAGCAGTATAATGGTTTAACTAAAACTAATACTATTAAATCACAATAAAAAAATAGGACTGTTATCAACTTTTAAATTTTAATGTGGAATCAGAAAAATATGAATCCTGCTTAACAAATATTTTCTGGCTTCATGCAGTGATTTGATTCTTTTAAGTCAATGGACTATCCTATGTTTAACCTTTGTCCTCTTTTTCTCGTAAGCAAAAGTTTAAGGTAAAACAAAGAAGCAATACAATTATGCCCATTTTCTTCCACATGGGAAAATTAAGAACAAGTCCTTGCTTCAACTAAAATCATTAGATTTTGCTATGTAGTAAGCAGATAAAGGATCAATATATAAAATTACTGGATCTTAAAATAAAGGGAATAGGAATTAAGAGGCATTAGCTAATGAAAATTTCTTCCAATTTTGTCTTATTCTTCTCCATACTTTGTTAGTTAATTTTCATCATATATCAGTGGAACTCTAGGGTGAAGGTAAGATCTTTACTGATCCAAAGGTACTTTTACATTTTTTTCCATTGTCTACTACCTATTAGCATGAAATAATTAAAATAGTTGCTGAAGAAATCAAATACAATAGCAGGGCATAGCATACCTATTATGTAGAAATGGTCTTAATTTTTCCCAAAGGAAATTTTAACCAAGAATTTTTATTGCCTTTAGGATATAATATATGCAGATTAAAACAACAACAAAGTGGAAATTCAAAATTATCATTTAAAATAAATATTATTTAAAAGTTTTCTAGCTTATTGAATATTTACTAATCAAAAGATATTTTCCTGTAACACAAAAAGTACTTACTATTCATTATCCAAAGAGTAAACCAAATTGAGTATTTAAAGTACTCCCACATCCTAGCTGCTATAAGTTAACAAAAAATATGCAGGAAAAGATAGTAAAACAATGTGCCAAATTTTTATCTCCATAGTTAGGAAATAACAATGGGTTAACAACACGAGTTTGTAAAACCACTTGAATATTTTTAGCTTAGAAATTTAAATTCCACAAACAACTTGGCTGACTTCTTTTAGGAGAAAAGTCTTGTGCATTTTTATCTATGTCCATATTATTTAATATGCTGCACCTTACTTGAGATAAGTTTCTATTCAGCAACAACAACAACAAAAAAAAAGAATACCACAGAGATAGTTTGAAAGTGCTCTCTGCCAAATATCATTATACCCTGGTCATATTTGGGCATTATCATTAGTGTTTTGCTGTTGTTTTATTTTAACTTTTTTTTAACCTTTGTTATGACCTTGGGCACGGATAAGCTCATTAAAAATTAAATTGCTTATTATAGCCTCGCATCACTTTCCACTTTGATCAGAAAGCACAATAGGTTTCTTGAGTGGATTTACCTTTAAAATATTCTGGTAATGAGCACAGAAAAGGCAAGTTTAATAACCTTAATGCTGAAAGGAAAGCTATGGAAATACCACCAAGGGGGTGATAATAAACATTTTACATTGAGAAAATAAACTATAGATTTGTAATATTAAAATTTGGCTTCCTAGCTCATCAAGTAAGCAACACTTACAGCTTAAAAATCTAGTTGCTTCTTTCAGTTAGACACAATTATATTCTGCCACTGTACACATTTTGCTTATAATATCTCACGTCAACATCCCTCTCTCCCCCATCCCAAACCAGAGAGTACTATGAGCAGCCCTTTAGTAATTCTACCAAAAAGAAAACAGTGTAACAGGATAGTATTAAAATGGATCCTGAATTAGGTATTTCAATATAATGGAAGCTTTATTCTTCTTTTTAAAACTCGGAGGCTGTTATTTTACAGTTTTGATTATGCTGTAACAATTTCGGTTGGCACAGCTCTATTCCTAGAGTTTTCATATAATTTATAGTTTTCTACCTTTTCAGCATATGGGGAGAGTAATAAAGTAAAAGCAGAATGGATTATACCAAAGGTTTACAGAAATTATATATGAACTAAAATATTCCGAAAACTTTAACTTGCATTGAAATTCCCCTTATTTACAGTATATCAGCTCATTTGCATTTGAAATTTAAAGGTGCTGCACTTGGGATTCAATTGTATAGATGAATATGGAAAGAGGTGGCAATAAAACACATTACGTTTATGTCTACTTGCTATCCTTGAATGTCGTTATATCAACATGGAGAAAAGAAAGCTTTTCGAGTCATTTTTTTAATGCTGGAATAAAATGTATTCTAATCAGAATGTAAAATTTCATATCATCTAAATGAAAACCCTAAGACTGTTCAACTCAAATTTTTGATTGAAAAATTACTTGGACTCACCAAAAGTATATCATAATCAAATCATTAATCTTTTAACATTAAGTTAAAGCCAATCAAGGTAGAGGTCCAAAGTTAGGACCTACTGTGTGCTTAGGAATTTCTGAGATAAAATAAAGTTACTATAAAGCAATTATGTTTAAATACTGTATTTAATACTCATTTCTATTAATAATTAAATGAATTTTGTCTTGTAACTCACCTCGTACTTCAAATATAAGATAAAAACTTGAAAAAACAAATGTTTATCATTCATATATTGTATTCTTTTGGAACCACACCAGTTTTTCTGGCATAAGTATGTACTTACAGTCCTGTGGAATGTTAATTCTCAGTATTTCTTGGCATTAAAATTTGGCTTCATTTCTAGTTTCCAGTAATTCTATTACCTGTTGCCCAAAATTTAAAAAGAATATATATTACTATTTTTATCACACAAAAGTAGCAATTTAAAAACACTCATCAATTTTTATATGATATCTTACAGTAAAGTTCAGAGAATAAAAATAGACAACTAGAGGCAGAGCTGGAGATGTAGAATTGGAATTCATTCACATATAGGTTGACCATGGCAATCAATTTTTCTTATTGACTTGGAGTTTTAAATTTTAATATATTTACCTGTTCTTATGTTGTAGTTTATTCTATTGTTAATTTTTATTATTATAATCAATAGCATATTTGTATTCTTGTTTTATATTCATAGCTTTTTACCTATGTTGGTATTTGTTACATAAGATAAATTAAATTAGCAATCATTACATTTCTAAGTCAAAAAGTATATATAGTTTCTAGTTCCTTAATATACTGGTAAGTTGATCTGTAAATCCACTTTCTTAACATACAATGATATAAACAAAAAAAATTAACACATTTATCAAATTCTCAATATTTTATTGTTATTTTGCATATAAGATAGAAAACAAAATCTATCGTTGCTTTAATAAATGTGTTTTTTATTTTGTTTTTATCATTGTTTTCTATACCATTTGTCCGCATGTCTCTAGAATCTGGAATATTTCATTAAATAATATAAAACGTACTTATTAGCCTATTTTATATCATATTTTTCTACAAATATAAATTAGTCTGTAGACTTTTATTTCCCAGGTTTTGATCTTACCAAAGTTTTAAGGAGTTAAAGCAATTGGACTCTGATTCATGTTTCTCCCCTTACCTATGGTACTCTCCCAGTGAAAAAAGGCAGGTGACCCAACGTAATCTTCCTGAAAACATGCTGATAACTGGACCTCTTGGCAAATAGACTAATTATATTGCTGTAAGGAGAGTCTTTATCTATGGAATGCTTAAGCAGACGGCCTGCAGTGTAGTATTGCTTTTGGAAAGCAAACCTAGAATCTTTGGATTTATGAGGTGCTCTCCTCGGAAAATGTCTTGTAAACTACAAATATATGAGTGATAAGCAAAATTCTCTTTGCGTGTGAGGGATCTAACAAATAACTTTAGACATATCATGCATCACCCTTACCAGACAGCACATGACCAGAAAGCACAGGTCCTAAAGCAAAGGCAGGGGAGTTGCCCTCAGGGTCTCAGTCTGCTGCCTTCTTCCATTGGGCATGATTACCTGTTACTTTAAAGTTATCAGAAAGTGCTTTGTAAGGAATCTGATTAATGTGAATCTGATCTGACAGTGCAAAGTATTCTTTGTGTTAACTCGTATATACACATGTGAGAACACACATACACAGACATTTTTGTATTTATATTAGTTAATAGGTTTCTTGTTTCCTCTGATTTTTCTACCAATAAAATCTATTCTGTATGATAAATATGTATATAAAATACATATATGCATATATATCTACTATGTGCCAAAACTTGCGCTAGGTAGCAAATAAACACTTGTAACTGATAATTTATAATTTAGTCAGTTCTGTAGCCTGGGTATAGAATGAAGAAATGTAGAGAAGAGAAATTGATCCAAAGTAGGTACATAAAATAAACTAGAAATAGACATATGTAGTTGTAAGCTACATTTTGGGGAGATTTAGGGGATGTATATATCTAGCCTAAATGTACAAAGATATCATTACCAGCAGTGGGGTTCTACATTTATAAAAAATTGGTATAGGTTCTTGTACTGGGCATTGATTAGCAAGGGAACTTTATTTAAAGACTGAAAAATCATCAATCCATACATTGTGAGGGTGACACATTTTCTAAAAGTGCCCCTGTAGTAACTCAGAAGGCAGATAATGTACTAAATGAGTCCAGGGCTTTCTTTGAAGAAGTCAGGAAATAAAATGTTGGTTACCATTGTGTATATTTCATAATGTACTACAAGATATGTCCAGAAAAGCAAATCTTTTATAAATAGGATTAAAAAGAATTCAATAAGTCTACATTCTGGAACTTGCAGAATGGAGTGATACAGTCATCTAACTGTAAAAACAAAACTGAAAATATCATCACACAGCAAAATAGAAAAAAAGCAGCCTTGTGGTAAGGACTGAATCAAGGTTATGGCCTTTATTTCCTCTGTTAAAAGTTCTAACTTTGAGTAAGTTGGTATCCAGTAAATACTTCCAATTGGTCAAAAGTGGTTCAGAAGTAAAGGTCTAAGGTGTAGCTCTCCTTTGAAGTTCAAGGTATCTGTAATTAAGGCTGTAGTTGACTGAATTCTGTCAATTCCTTACTCCCCTGTCATAGGGTTACCCATCTCCAGCTTTGCTGTTGACTCTTGTAGGGCATCCTAGGAGCGCAGGTAGAGAGTGCATCCCTGCCCACTGACTTTGAGCTTAACCATGTGACTTGCTTTCATCAATAAATATTAGCAGTCATGATGTGAGAGGAGGCTTAAATGAACTTGATCAGTTTGGAATTGTCTTTTTACCCTTCTGAATTCCTTCATGCAAAGAATATCACCCTGGGTACTTATTGATCCCAAAAAGAGGATACATGTGGAACACACCTATACACAATGGTAAGCTTCACTGATCTCAGCTGAGATCACTGGAGGTACACTTGACCTATGTCTTTCATAAGTATATGTTTCCTGTTGTTAGCTGTTGACAGGCTGAGATGGTTGGATATAGAGAATTACCAAAGTAATAGCTCATTCAATTGTTATATCATTTTGGCACATTCTTCTACCTCTTGGGCATGCCTCTCTTTAAGCCACTTAAATTATCATTTTATTAAATTCTCTTTTTCTTATATTAAATTTGCCTTATAAGAAAAAAATTCCTACACTTGCTTTGTTTTGTTTCATATTGACCTAGAATAATAGTTTTAAATATAAATTTATCTTTTGCCTTTTTGCATGGTATCATTTTAAGTACTTTTATCTTTTGGACAGCTCTTTGCTGAATTATGTTAGTGGTTGGGGTGGTAAGAGTAAATTTTGTGCAATCTTTCAGTTGATCAGCTTTAAAATTATTGAGATTTAATGATGCATTTTGTGTTATTTTTACCCCAATTTTTAATGTATATTTAAATTGCTATGCTTTTATGTTTCTGTGTTTCTTGTTTTTTCATTTCCTATGTGGTCTTTGAGTTCTTTTCAATGTTTTGTTTGCTTGTGGATTGTTTTTTCTCCATGATGGTTTAAATGTTACAACATGTTTTCTGGCACTGTAGCTGTCTGGGAACACTGAGTTAATATGTTCTTGACAAAAATCATAAAAGAATAAGTTGAATAAAATATTTAAAATCTTCAGAAACAAGTAACTGAGATGGCAGGAATATAAGATATATACAAAGGCCAAAATTAAAGTGGAAACTATGATCTTGGGGTGAAATGAAACTCTAAAGTCTTCTTGAAGGTATTTATGAAAACTTGCTTGAGCTTCTGTTTTGAAAGCCATATCAAGCATTCAGAAGAAGATGGAATAACAATCTGCTCAAGGTTTAAAGTCTTATACAAAGAACTCA
>RJWJ010036111.1:0-16263 GCA_004363605.1 Indri indri
ACCTTTAGCATCATGCAATGTTATCAGTATAATCGTATACTTAACAATTTATTGTATACTTTTCCTGTGGTAACTTTTAAGCATTTTTTATGTATTAGCTCTTTTCAAATTTAAAAATAACTGTTTGAAAAAGATGTGATTATTGTCCCCATATTATGGATGAGGAAACTGAGGCATAGAGAATAAAAAGTTAATACATGATAAGGCCAACATTGCAACTCACATTTATAATATTTTTATAAGAAATCACCTTATCATTTAAAATATTTGCTTTTTCAATCTATTACCTGGAGGTCTTGATGCTCCTCATTCTCAAAAATATGTGAAATTATTATACTAATAGATTATTTTTAATATTTTAGTAATACAGATGTACCCAAAGTCTTCTTAATTTCTGAATAGAATCTAGTGTAAATCTTGAAAATCAGAAATAGAGAACTTTACCATGAATTCTTTTTAATTTCTGTTTTTTTAGTATACTACCAAATAACATTTTGAGCTTAAACAATTAATGCTTATTGACTAATCCGAAGACTTTTTCCCTACTAAAACTGAATACACGCATGAGATATGATATCAATGAAGCTTTCAAAAGAAAAAAAATTCCTTCTTTATTGTTAAGGTATAGAGATAACTATACAATAAGTAATGCATCAAGAACTCTAATATATTATGTGATATAATTTTGTAGTATGTCAAAAATAATTAGCAGTGGAGAATTTTTTGAAAATGAGTTAGTGGTCTATGTCCAGACAATGAACACTTTTGATGATTACTTTCATTAAGCAAATCTCATGAACAAAAATAGACTACAGAAAGAGATTAAAGCTGATCTCATTTTCTTCCTCTAGAGTAAAAGTGTTAATCCAGATAGATAGTTTGATTTACCTGAGATTATAATGCTAGTTAATGGAAAATCAGCATGTTTGATCTGTCACTTCTACAGGCTCAGGCTCACAAATTATTTCCAATATAGTTAACATGGTTTTCACATTTTATAAATTTCTAAATTGCACCGTGGAAGAGTTGTGATATGTTGTTTATATTGGGGAGGTAAATGATGATGAGGAAAGGAAATATTTTGCTGATCCTACCATTTATTTTGTTAAATTTTAAGTGGACTCAGTGTTTTTCTATTTTTATCTTTTCAATGAATGTCACTGAAAACTTTTAAATGAATGACAGTGAAAATGTTATTCCATCAAGTTCTCAGGGGAAATTCTGCATTTCCACTGCCTTCCTGGGACAGTCACTGAAAATATTCAGTGAGAAAACACAAGATAAGTGTAGACAATATATGATACTGGAGGAAACAAATACAATTCTGGAGCCATAAGATAAAATTAAAAACAGAATTCTCTGCAATAAATTATAATCCTCAGAAAGATTTGAGAAGATAATGTGACTTTCAGTTTCAAGGTTGCAAAAATAGAGACAGAATGTAGCTGGTAAATAGGTTGTTTACAAAACTACTGTGTGTCAGAAAGTGTTTATCTAGGGACATTTGGCATTAGGAAGGTGTTGGTACCAGTCGATTGAACATTAAGATCTAATGGTATAAGAATATCAGGAGTCAATGAAGAGATAAATATAAAACAAAGATCAAAGGTGGTGGGGATTGGAAGGTAGAAAAAAAGCACCATTTCTGGAACAATTTACCATCCAATGTATCAAGTATGTGAACACCTTTAAACCGAGAACCTAAAATAGAAACAGATCATTTAAGCATTAGTCCAATGTTTCTTTATTTTGTGCTGGCTCAAAAAAACCTAAAGTAAATGGAAACATCCTCAGTTTTAAGATAATGTATTCTATAATTTCACAGAATGGTTTTTGGAAACATTAGATATTGATCATTATCAGCCAAATTCAATTAAAAATTAGATATACTGAGATTTTAAAGATAATCATTTTTATAGTTGAAAAATTTGTTTTGGTTGGGTTTTGGTGCATAAATGGGACTTTACTCTGACCTAGAAGCTCAGCTTTAATCTTTATCAAATCTATTTCATCCATTAGAGATGGTACTGTAATAATAATGACTTTGTGGTGGTGTCACAAGCTCTGCTGGATGATTTCCTTTCAAGTACTCCTGTGAACGGGTCACCACCTCTCACTGCCCAAGTCCGGGAATGAGGCAGTTAGCACTGAAGGGGCGTTAGGCATTTGATGACATTAATGCCTAGTCCCTCTATCACACTTGCTCAGACTACTCCATGGCTGTTGAATTAGACTTTTCAAACTATCCCTTTTCATTTTAATATAAGATATTTAAAACACTATTTTTAAATCCAGTGTTTATTTTTTAATTTTCAGGTTGAGATACAATGAGGAACATTAGACATAAATGCAATGATAATTGTGTTTTTTATCATTATGTCTGCAATACCTGGCATATAAAAAGTGCTCATTAAATGTTTTTTGACCAAATGAGTAAGTTCTTTCATTCATTTGAATTGACCTTTCATATGCAGGTTACTTAATCTTTACAATAAAGCATGCTGCAATTAGTAAGAAACCTACATTTTGCACAGGGAGAGGGAGGTTAAATGACTTGCCAAAGGTCACCCAATTATTATGTATATATGTAGCAAATAGTAATTCAGATCTATATTTAAGACTCTTTTTGTCCAAACCATAGGCTAGTCAGAAGATGTTTTTACCTTGATCGTAACTGAGCACAGAATAAGGGTGCTATTTTTTGAGGATCTCGTAGAGATCTCAAAAGGATTTGATTTCATAATTATTCTAGGAAGTTAATATGAAATCAGGTTTTCTGGGCATATCACTTTTATTGACTAATTTTTTTTTAACTATGCTATTCTTAAAGATAGCTTATATTAAATTTCTTTACATGTTTAAAGCTCAACAACTAACTGTATTGGTTGAATATGAGAAGTTAAATCTTCAGTTTCTGTGAACCGAATGTGATATTGTTAGCTTTAAGGAAAACCATTAAATTTCCATTTCGTATCTTTGGAAGTCTAGAAACAGAGACAACCATGGGGTGGGGCGGGGGAGAAGGAGACTACTTGTTGGGTGTGTATGTCTCCCACTTACCCATTATGCTCTTTTTCTTTCCAATAGAAGCCACATTTTTCTCTGGTATCTGATCTGAGCGTCCTTCACGTAGCTCTGCGCTTCTGAGGAAGTTGTCTCTCTTGCTAGCTTCAAAGGTAGATCCCAGTTAGTCTAAGTCAATCATCACGTGACATTTTCCTAGCAGCTGTAGGCAACCTAATATGATCCAGTGAGACTGAAAGAGAAGACTATGGTTGTAATTCTAAGAGGGGCTTCTTTCTCTTCATGTAAGATGTGACGAGGAGCTATGATTATAAGTGCTTTTCTTTGGTTGGGTGACAGAGCAAACAGAAATCAAGTTCTCTGTGACCTAGTTCTGCTTTGTTGGTGGCTTCTAGTTCTCTGGCGGCTTTCTTTGTTTCCTGGTTTCTTAATATGTCAAATAACCAAATTTCCTTATTGAAGCCCATCTGCTTCTGTTTTCTGTTATAACCAACCTAACCCTTGGGAAGACATTTTGAGAGAATTTCACAATAGAAAAAAATTATCAAAAGAAGGTAAAAACCTGTTTACTTGGCTGCCTGTAGGGGTGTGTTTAAATAAAGTATTAAGCACAGTATGGTCACTGGGTTTCAGGTGTGTGTGTTTCACATACATGTGTGCATTTCAAGTAAGCGTTTGTGTAAATTTCAGGGTGTGTGTTTGTTTCAGGTGTATGTTTTATTTCAGTGGGAAAGTGATTGGTTCTTTTTTCCTGTTTTTGGCTTACCTTCCTTAGAATTATTGCATAGTTGAGCAATGGCCTGGTCAAAAAATATATAATAATTTTTATTCCACACACATTGGGATCAGATAAGATGAAAATCATTCTTAATTACTTGAGGAGAGGACAGTTAGACTTATATTCTTTATTCAATAGCTATTTAATAAGTGACTAGTATTTAGCACTATTTTGAGCACTGGGAATAGAGGTCTTAGCAAAACAGATAAAACTCTTTTCTTCATGGAGCTTATACTCTAGATACAACAAATGCCCTCATTACAAAGGTAGCTGTACTATTCATGTCAGCTTGAAATTTTGTGTAAATAAAAAGCAAAATGGTCTCTCCATTCTAAGAATAATCATTTGTCCCAGTTAACTTCTTTTTTCATGACTGAAAATGATAGTGTAACCCAGGGTTAGCCCTCACAGAATACCGAAAATGAGCATATTAGATAGGCAAATGATTCCAAATGTATTAATTTGGAAACCCTATATTGATTCATTTCTGTGAAATATGGTAAATTGATGTTGATAAAAAATATTTTAACAGTGCTTCATAAGAATTCATCAGGAGGTAATCAAGATAGATTGGTGTCTTGAGCAGTACATCATAACTAGTTAGACCATTTATTCCATCTTATCTCAAGTAAACACTGAGAGTAAATGCTTCCAGAGAAGGCAAATTCTTCACAAAGAAAAAAGGAAAAATGAAAAATATTAAAGATATTCTTTGGAAATTATAATGTAGTACAAACAATATTTTATAAATTTTGCTAATTAGTTTTCAGCTGCACATAGATATGCATAATTTATTCGACTTAATGCAAAGTACTGTGGTGATTTTATTTTCTCACTGTTGAATAATCTTGGCATGTTTAATATTGCTGGGGAAATTTACATTTGTGTTTACATTTGAAATTCTCAAACAGTGATTTGCTATGGGACAGTTACAAATAAAAAAAACAAAAAGACATTTCTAACATACTAACTGCAAATCTTCATATTTGTGATCTTCCCTAAATGACCATGAAGCAAGCTTGAAGGTAAAGTAACCAATGTGTATAAAAATTCAGATGTGTACTTAACCAATGTCCAAACTTAGTACTTAACCAAATCAATATAGCAGTTATGCATATATTATTATAATGAATTTTTTTTTAAATTTTACAAAAATTAAAATTTGTTGCTAGGTATTACACATATTTTTATTTGAAGGTAAATTCTGAGCACTTTAAAATGATAATCATGTTGCAAAAATCATAAAGTTCTAACATATTTGAATTATTTAATTTCAGTAAGACTTTTTTTCTTTTATAATCACAAGTTTTTAAATTGTGCCTCCAAAATTTCTGTGTTCATAAAATCGTTCTATTTCATTCAGAATTGTTTCTTCATACACTAACAGTTTATTGCAAAGAATTATGCAACACATGTAGGATTTGTTAAAGAGAGAGAAAAAAAAGGAAAAACTAATCTAAATTCTATTTGAATAATCGGCTATCTGGATTTCCAATTCCGGACAAGAAGGACAACTTGATTTTCAAAGACATGTAAGAAAGACTCTGCAGCTTCCCTTTATTATCACTTCCATCAGCTAGCAACCCATACTGCAGGAAGTGTGATACAAATGCTTGTTGTGATTCCTGAGTAACACTATGTTTTACTTCCTCAGAAAAGAGTTCCATGTTATCACCTTGTCTTTTCTTGAAAGACTGAGAGTTAAAGACCTAAGAGAGAGAGAAGTCAAGGTTGAACAGAATTCAAGGTTTTATAGAAAAGCAGCAGAACAGAAACAGGCATTGCATTTGGTTTGTATTTGAAGTCTTTTTTTTTTTCTCTTTTTTAAAATTTTTAATTTTTAATTATGGATACATAAGAGTTGTATATATTTATAGGGTACATATGTTTTGATACAGGCATACAATGTGTATTAATTAAATCAGGGTAACTGCAGTATACATCACTTCAAGCATTTATCATATCTTTGTGTTAGGAACATTCCAATTCCACTCTCTTACTTATTTTAAAGTATACCATAACTTATCGTTAACTATAGTCACTTTGCTATACTATCAAATATTGTTCATTCTATCTATCCAATGAGTTTTTGTATAATTGTCCATCTCTTTTCATAGGCTTTTTAAATTTTTTTCAGTATCAATCGCATTTATTAATTTAAATGGAATTTTAAACATGTATACAAAACAAAGATCCGTGGCCTTGTGGAACTTGGATGTATTGACACTCTGAACTTATTTCTAAACCCCTTTTGTTGTGTGAATGCATTGGCTAACTCATTGTGATATTTGTGCCTTAACTGTTGAATGCTCCATGGTTTGATCCTTAGTTCATTGTTAGAGGAGACCACAGTGGTTTGTGAGTTACTTCCTAGTTTCATGAGGAAGAACTGTTGCATATGAAGGCCCAAGCTTACTTCCTTTTATTTTGGAGATGTATACACACACATACACACGTAGAGTACACTACCAGTATAAGTTCTCAATATGTCTTCACAACGTTTGTTTTAATCTTGTATTCAGGTTGGCACTCATAGTAAATGATAATAAAACACCTTGCCTAATACACTTGGCTTACTGGTGCTGTACAGACAGTGAGTACTCTCTCAATAGGTACAGAAAAAGCATTTGACAGATTTAACACCCTTTTATGATAAGAACGCTTAACAAAATAGGCATAGACAGGACCTACCTCAAAATGATAAAAGCCGTATGTGACAAACCCACAGCGAACATCATACTGAACAGGGAAAAATTGAAAGCATTCCTGCTTAGAACTGGAACAAGACAAGATTGCCCTCTATCACCACTGCTGTTCAACATAGTGCTGAAAGTGCTAGCCAGAGAAGTCAGACGAGAGAAGGAAATCAAGGGCATCCAGATGGGAACAGAAGAGGTCAAACTATCGCTCTTTGCTGATGATATGATCTTATATCTGAAAAAACCCAAAGATTCTGCCAAGAGACTACTGGAATTGATAAATTCAGCAAAGTCTCAGCTTACAAAATCAATGTACACAAATCAGTAGCATTCATATAAACCAGCAACTGCCAAACTGAAAACCAAATCAAAGACTTAACACCTTTCACAAGAGCAACAAAGAAAATAAAATACCTAGGAATATATTTAACCAAGTAGGTGAAAGACCTCTACAGGGAGAAGTATGAAACACCGTGGAAGGAAATAGCTGTGGACATAAACAGGTGGAAAGCCACACCATCCTCATGCATCAGCAGATTCATCATTGTTAAAATGTCTATAGTACCAAAGTAATCTACAGATTCAATGCAATCCCTGTTACAATATCAACATCATTTTTCTCAGATCTAGAAAAAAATGATTCTATGCTTCATATGAAACCAGAGAAGACCCTGTGTAGCCAAGCAACCGTAAGTAAAAAGCACGAATTGGGAGGCACCAATTTGCCAGACTTCAAGCTATCCTACAAGGCTATAGTGACTAAAACAGCATGGTACTGGCACAAGAACAGATACATAGACCAATGGAACAGGACTTAGAACTCAGATATAAAACCATTCTCATATAGCCATCTGATCTTTGAAGTGGTCTTAAAAGGGGTTGGAATGCCTAGGATAGGATGACGCTTTTTTTTTTTTTTTAAAAAAAAAGGAACTATACAACCCTATATGGAACAATTGGACTAATATTGCTGTGAGCCAATTGGCTTCTTATGAGTGGAGTTTGCCAAGACCGTGCTACTCATAGATTTCTATACAAGCCTATGTTACACCATACCACTTGAATATATGGTCAGAAGACAGCTCATTCTTACTTTCACCACACATAGAAACAGTTATAAATTCTAGACCAAAGTGCAAAAAAAATTAAATTGCATAACCAGGGATTACATCTTTCACAGACCACTAAGCTTAAAATGTGTATGACTATTAAAATATTTTTAGGAAGGGATGTGGGGAGTGCATATAAAACATTTGCATATGTATGCAACATATATGTCTTTTGTCTTCCAAATTTTGAGAATAATTTTAGCAATGCAAGCTCTATTGTGTTTTGTTTTTGATCTACCCGATTTCAACATTAAGCCACATGTAAAAATCAATAATTTATAAGACTTCATGCTGTTTTAATTTGGTAACTATAGCTGAACTTAGGGATATTTAGAGGTAAGTTGAGGCCCCCTTTTTCTATTTAATTTAAACATCTCACTCTATAAAAACTAACAATTGAAAGTTAACATTTTTTAGCATAATTGAAATATAAAAAGTATTGAAAAATACTTCTATTTATCAGCTAAATATTCTATAAATACTAAAACTTTCAAGTTAGCCGAATACTTGCTAATGTAGTTGAAATGTATTGTATTACTGAAAAATACTTATATTTTATGTACTTTATATTTTATATACTTTGTATTTTAAAATGTTTAAGAACTTTTCCATGAATTAGTCAAAACATTTCAGAATTCAATAAAGCTATTAATAATCACTGTTCATTGATTTACAAAGTATAGAAAATATGCAAGAATTAAATAGATGAGATATTACAAATTTATTATAAAATGTTTAATATTAATAATATTACAAAGTATTTCTGACTTCTAAGGCTGCTCTATGTATATACTGCAATGAAATATTCTGAAATAACCTAGAATAGCATTTTGCATTCAATTTGATACAAGTCCCAGTTAATTACAGTCATTGCATGTTAAATGTGAGCTACTTATGTGGTGATTAGAGTTATAGGTTATTTAGGAAAATCAAAATAATCAAACGAATAAGACTTTTAAGATGTATGGTTGTTAAACTCCACCAGCTTTCCACCAATTTAGTGAGTCTGTGAACCACTTAATGGTGGAAGAGCACTGTAGATATTTCACTTTTGCATTTCTTCTGTCGTCACATTTGTCATTTAGTTTCCTGCTGAATTTGATTCAAAATTCACCAGAAACTCTTTTGTACCATTTTATGAAACATTTCTTGCTTTAATATTGTATAAACTTGAAAAAGTAAACAAAAAGAGAGTTGAAATAAATTTAGTATATGTAGATAAACCACTCTTGCCTGTTTGAGATCTGCATACTGCATGTTAAAGGACATAACACAGTCAGATTTTCAGCAAGGAAGGAGTTTGTCCTCCATCACTATGCCGATTTCAGAATGTTGGTCTCTAGACATACATAAAGGGAATTTCCGGGTTTCGTGAAGACCGTTATGTTTCTGAGGCCACTGTATAAAATATTAAATAATTTTAATTTTAAATCCCTATTTAAATAAATACATCTCAAATTGGTACAATAATCATATTTCTTTCACTTGTCTGATATATAATTAAAAGATTCAAGGAAATGTGAATAGTTTATTAAAATTATATTGAGTATATGGATGATTAAAATAAGTATATCCTAATCTTATACATTAGAGTTTTGACTATTTTCAGTTTTGATTCCTTATTGAAAAGATATTCTCTGTCCAACCTAAGAAAACATGAGGGAAAATGATGCAAGGTTATTGTCACACAAATATGAATGGTATAAGAAAATTCTACTGGATATATCAGGGTTTCTCAATGTGGTACTATTGACATTTTGGATTAGATAATTCATTTTTGTGGGATATTTCTGTGTGCACTGTAGGATGTTTAGCAGCATCCCTGGCTTCTATCCACTACACACTGGTAGCATCTTCCTCACTTAATGAAAAATAAAAATATCTCTGGACAGTGCCAAATGTCTCCTGGGAGTAAAATTGCCCTTGATTATGAGCTACTGGTTTTACCAGTATTAGAAGGCATGTCAAAACCAAGACTAGCCCAATTCAGGGATGATGGGCAAGCACCAGGAAATATTTTTTGTTTTATATGGTTATGTCAGGTAGGGGATATCCTTGAGCATGAAACTTTTCATTCTATTAATATTTGGATAGTGAGTTATCATTTTATTCCATGGCAATATAACTCCAGTAGTCACAAGTAGCATATAAAAGATTTTTGCTTAGCTAATTTTTAGTTAGTAACAGTGGAAACTTAAGCCATGCTTCCACTTTTAAATGCTGCATCGTGAAACACTTCATTTAACATTTCTGAGATGGATTGGGCTGATACCTGTTTAAATATTACATAGAGGTAAATTCTAAAGTAGATATGTAAGGAGAAAATTGTGTATGTCAAAATTATTCCTGAAATCCATAGAACGGTGCCAGGTTGAAAAATGATATTCAGTCTCTCAGTGAGTCCTATATAATCAGTGTTTCCATGAATATTAGGAAAGTTCAGCCATTTCTGCACCTGAATACCAGATGAAAGAGTTGTGTTCACACACACACACACACACACACACACACACACACACACACACTACATCCCATACAGATTTACAAAATACTCATGCATGAGAGGCCCACCCAATCCATTCCTACTACACCTCACACAAGTAGAAATTTAAAATTTTTTATTATTCAGTATAAAATATTTTATAGTTTTCAATGTGATATCTTTGGTCAATGGTGTGTGAAGAATGACATATCTTAACTTTCAAATATACGGAGGTTTCCAGTGATTTTATTTATTTTTGCTGTTTGTGTTCAACTTAATAGTAAAGGACTGCTAACTGTGTATTATTTCTGTTCATTAAAATTTGTAAAAATTAATTTTTGGTTCAAGGTCAGTTTTGTACATTTCTGAACCTTCCATGTGTGCTTATAGAGACTGTTAACAGCGATATCAATAAAAATACGTGGTTTATATGTCCATGAAGTTAAGCTTGTAATTGTTTTGCTCAAAGCCTTGATTCTCTCTTTTTCTGATTGATTTATCAATTGTTGAGAGGGTCAAGTTTAACTCCAACAATGAGGTGGGTTTTTTCTATTTTCCCCTAAATATAGCACAATTAGTTTTTGCTTTATATATTTTGAGGCCATGCAATTGATTTTTTTTGGTTATTTGTAGTCTTGTTTTTTCTTTTTTAAATAAGTTTTCGTATATATTTAAGGTATATAACGTGATGTTATGAGATACATACAGATAGTAAAGTGGTTACTATTGTGAAACAAATTAACATATCCAGCAATCTTCAATACCATATTAGCTGTAGTCGTCATGTTGTGCATTATATCTCTAGACTTCATGCTACTTATCGGCTACTTTGTATCCTTTGACCTATCTCGCCATACCGCCTCCCCTGATTCTGGTGGCCACTCTTTTATTCTCCAACTCTGTGTATTCAACTTCTTTTTAGATTCCGCATTTAAGAGAGATCATGCAATGTTTTTCTTTCTATACCTAGCTTATTTCAATCTTTAAATTGGAGCTTAATTTTATTTCCTTTCAAAGTAGTTACTGATATATCTGCTTTTAAATCTATACTATTCTAAGTGCTTTCTTTTTGTCTTATTCAATGTTACCATATTTTCCTTGCATTCCTTTTTGTTGATTATTTCATTATTCCATTTTTATTTTGTTGTAAATCTCTATATTCTTATGCTGTTCCTTTGTTCATTGCCCTAGAGATTATAGTATGTAATTTCAAATATTGGATGATAGTAGACTAATGTTAATTGCTATTAATAATTCAACCATTCTACTGATCAATCTAAATACCTGCGGACACTTTATTTCCATTTACCCGTTTACCTCTCTGGGCTTGTTTGTTTTAACTGTGTATGTGTGTGTGCATTTGCATATCTGTACATGCATAAGTAATACACATATATATGTACATGTGTTTATGTGTATATATGTATGTAATATATATAAATTCCCAATAAAATATTATTGTTGTTTTATAAAGGAGATAATCATTTAAATTTCCCCATGTAGCTAATATTTCATTGCCCTGCTTTGTCTTTTCATCTTTGCATTCTCATCTGAGATCATTTTTCTATTGCTAAAGAAATATGTTAATATTTCAATTGCATGAGATTGTTGGTGGCAGATTCTTTGGTTTGAGTGAATTGGTCCTTGTTTCGCCTTCGTTTTTATTTGTTATAGAATTCTAGGTTCCTGATTATTTTCTTTCAATGTATTTGAGGATATTATTCAACTGTCTTCTGACTTGCGTTGCTGTTATTGAGAAATTATATCAGCCTATCTCATGCTGCCCTCTAGAAAAATTTCTTCTTTCCTCTACCTACTTATGTTTTATCTTTTTTTTTGTCTATTTCCAACATTTTATTTTACAAATTTTCAAACATACAGAAAGTTGAAATGTAGTACAATGAATACCTATATACCCTCTACCTAGAGTCAATAATTTTTAACATTTTCTACATGTGCTTTATCTCCCCCCTTTTCTGTACGCGCACACACACACACACATACACACACATGGAGAGAGAGAATATATACATGTATATGTGTATACATATGTGTGTGTATATATATAATTTTCTGAACAATTTTAAAATAAGCTATAGATACCATGAGACTTCACCCCTACATATTTCAGTATATATCTCCTAAGAATAAGGAAATTCACCCACCTAACTGTAATACATTATCACCCTTAATAAAATTAATCATAATTCCATAACATTATCTAATATCTATTCCATGTTAAAAATTTCCTAATCATTTAAAAATATTTTCTGTAGCTAGTGTTTTTCTAATGTGCATCTTTTGGTTTGATGGTTGGTCTTGTCAATTTTATTTTATTACTTACCTTTATATTTAATTTTTGCTATTACATGTTGATATAATTAGACATATGGATTTGTTTTTACTTATCTTTTGGGGATTGATTGTAATATTGAATGTGTGGGTTGATGTTTTTCATCAGTTTTGGAATCTCCAAGCTATTATTTCTTCATTTTTGCTTTTACTCTATTCTCTGTGCTCTCCTTCTGGCACTCCAGTTAAATTTATGTTAGAACCCTTTACTTTGTTTTCTGTCGTTCTTATACTCATATATTTTTTTTCTTTTGTATTTTTCATGCTTCCTTCTACAAAGTCTCCAAGTATATTAATTTTCAATTTAGTTATGTTTTATCTAGAGTTATAACTGCCCATTTAGTTTGTAATTTTATTTATTAAATATTTATATTCTGCATATTCTGTTTGATTCTGTTTTAAATTTATGACACACCTCTTTCCAAATGTTGCCAATTCCTGACTGAATTTTTAGTTTCAAATTTTATCTTCATCAGTCTTGGATATCAATCTTTTTTTTTTTTTTTTGAGAATTTTCACTTCTGTCATCCCTATGGTTCTGTGCAAATTTTCTGTTGTTTGCGTTGGTTCTATTCATATTATGTTATATTTATCTGTGTACTCGATTTTCTTGTATGCTGGATATTATTATTAAGAAAATACTTGAAGAAATAATTATTTTTCTAAGATGATGATATCTGATGCCACAGAGGATATTCATTTGCTCTGTTAGGTACCTGAGACACTAGAGACTCAAAAATCACTCTACTTACATTTCAGGGCTTGAGATAGTTCTGGACTACTCAGATGACTAGCAGCCTGGTTATTCTTTTTCCATTAAGCTACCCTGGACTTTACATTTTGTCCCTGTAGCTTGAGAAATAATCAACACTATAATCAAGTCTATGTGGTCCCTTTGCTATCTTCTTTGTGTTAGCAAATGCCCCAAGGACAAAAGCACACCCAAATGCTGGACTTACATCTCCAGATTTCACTCTTCTCTTGAATCTTGACCCAGTAATTTTTCTCCCTCATTAGTCTTTTGTGGCTTTTAAGAAGATTTTTAAATTATTAAATCCATTTGGAGACTTGGTTCAAATTATCCAGTCTGCCATTTTTGAAAGCAAAATCTTTCCCTGAATGCCAATCAGTAATTGATTTTAAACTTCACTTATTTTAGCTTTCAGGATTGTATGTTTTGATGGTTTATAATGCTATGATACTATAGTTTTTCCTTTAGTTTTTTCAACATAAGTCCTCATGATTATAAAAAAGCAAATTATATTTCTATGTTACGTATGTAAGACAATTTGATATTTTTTAATCAAATAGTTTTAATCAATACATCAGTTGGTCACTTTTCTAGAAAATGTAACCTAAATGTCATTTCTCTTATGAGCCTATCTCCAAATACTCTATGTAATTGTTTTTCATTCTCTGATCTCTTAGTACTTTGCTAATTCTTCTTATCACATTTACCACAATATATTACTAGTTTTGTGTTTGGAAAGCAACTCTTCAATAATAAAGATTGAATATCATTAATATTTGTATTTGCAGAGTCTACCCACAGCACCTGGAATTTAGTAAGTATACAATTATTGCTAAATAAAATATGTTTACTTCTAAGTCAGAAATGTTGATTGAGAACAATCAATGACATGACATTCAACATATACCCTTTGAATAAAAAAAAATCAGAAACCAGTTGTTAAAGGCTTCTTTATTAATTTAACCTTTTTTTTTTCTGGTCTTTTGAATGTGGAGTTAATTAATCAGAAAGAATCTGATTTAATAACAGTGCGATTTTAGGTTCTTGAGAAAGATTCAGCTTTCATTAAAATTGACATGAGACATCTTTCCTTGTGCATTATTTAAGTACATGTGTGATTCTTTTTGAATTGATCCAGTGCTTGGAATAAATAATAATATAGTAGAGATATTGGAGATAACAAGAACATAGTCTCAAATTTTGTCAGTTGGTATCTTATTTTTTAATCAGATTATCTCTTTCTGAGAAGATGGGAAGACCTTCAGGCCAATTTCCATAGTTAGTCCACCTCATCTTGATACTAAGCCCTATAACCACTGTTATTGGTTTTGGGTCCCTGATTTTAATAAAAGTACTTGGCTCTTCAGAGACCTAAAATTAATGATATCTGAACAATTTTTTCCAGGTGCAAACTTCAGTCTCCTTATCTCCAGCCAAAGTTTGGGAATCTAGGTTTTAAAGTCTTCTCAAGTCCACTCTGGTCTACTTGAAACTTGCTCTTCTCCCATTGTGAGAAAAACTGAAAGTACTGAATAAGAAAAAAAAAAAAAAAAGGAAAAAAAATATATTCAAATTCTTTAAGTAAAGTGGATCAAAGTTTAGTCATGTGACTCTTTTTCCTTTGCTTGCCAAGACCACCACCATCTACCATATCAATGTATCACTGAAGTCCATGCAATAACTCATGTGGAACTTCAGTGTCCCAGAGATCTTTAGAATGAATATATTTTAAATGTTGAAAGTGTCTTATTTAGCCCTTTTGGTTCCCTAACCTTTAAATGGGCTATTGCTGTTATGGCATAGTAAACATTTCTGCGTGTTTCATAAGAATTTTTAGATTCTATGTTTAAAGTAAACAGATTAGGTATGCTTTGCTGAAAGATTTTTAAATGTCTGCAAAAGAAATCATTCCGTAATGAATATCATTTAGAAGTATTATTTACTTTTATTCTTAATCATATTATTCAAAATTTTGTTGAATGATTACAAATTATCACTGAATATTTTTTATTTTATTTTATTTATTTTATTTTTCACTGAATATTTTATATAGCAGCATGAGTGTTTTTCTGTACAGTGATTCTAATATTAGAAAGGCAGCTTTATTGAGTTTCTTGAGGATTTAAATGTAAAGTCTAAAAGGAGTCTTAAATCAAAATTTTTATAATTCAGGTACAGCTCATATAGTTTATGGCTAAATAAAGATTAAAATATGGAGCTTAGCTGGTATATGGCCAAGTAAACATGGATGAACATATTTATGATGCCCAAAATGTTTAAAAATTGGTAAAATATATACTATGAAAAAATATTTTAGTGTTATTTCTGAATAAGATACAAACTTCATAAAAATATAGTTTGTGGCATATGAATGATAATAGAGTCTCATGTTTATCTTCAAATATCCTATATTAGTTTGCAAGGTGAAAATTTTAAGCGATTTACATGGATTATCTGTGGTTTGAGTAAGATCCCAATTTAGTGAAGATAATGTCTATTTGCTTTTTCTGAAAACCTATGATTTATTACAGATTATATTTCAAAATCTAGGGCTGATCACTCAAATTATGGAGTTAGAAAACCAAAACTATGAAAACATTAATGTTTATTCTAGTGGGTTGGAAACATTATGCTGCAATCTTTAAACTCAGAATGTTTAAAATAACCTAAGAAAATTTTGCTTTCTAATGTAAATATCATACATATTATTTTAAAAGGGTATTTATTTTTTACTCTGGTTGGAGCTGGCTTCTTCCCAATACCAGCTATTTCTTCTCATGTGGAAGACCCTTCAATGATTTAAAGCTTCAGACTGCTTTCCAATTTCTGAGTCCCTCCTCTCTGGGAGGAGGAGAGACTTATATGGTTGAGTTGGTAGAAGGAACTGAGCAGTCATAACCAGCCTCTGTCAGGTATTCTTCCACAGGAAATGCATATTCTGCTCTGCTCCTTCAATCTCTAGATTGTAATGGGCATCACTTCCCATGAAAGTGAGGACCCACCACGTGTGGCTAGGTGAAGAGGTGAGGAATGTAGACTTCTAGAGTTCAGACCTGATAAATTCACTC
>RJWJ010036112.1:0-16263 GCA_004363605.1 Indri indri
TCAGACTAATGAGCTGCAAGATGAGAGACATGGGGCTCGGTTGACCCCACCATCCCAGCCAATAATCAGACATCCAGGGCCAGCCGGACATTGGCTGATCCTCCCAGTGTACACAGGCACATCAATGAGCCCAGCTGACATCACGTGGCACAGCAAGGATCCTTCCCAGCTGACCCTTGTCCAAATTGCCAATCGACAGAATCATGAGCAAATAATTAGTTGTTAGTTTAACCCATTAAGTTTTGGGGTCATTTGTTACGCAATAATAGAAAATAATAAGACCCTCGTCTCCACCAAGTTCCTAAGGGAGCAAAATATGTGAGAACCAACAGAAGGATGTGTCAACATTTCACTTTATCATTACTGGACCCAGCACTCAGCAACCGCAATGTATAGCTCTATGCTAAAAGTTGTATTGAGCTATTGCGCCTAGCCCTGGAGTTGTAGCTGACTCCTATTTTCCTTTGAATCAAAATCTTAGGAGCAGCATTTTTTGAGTCACCTGTGGGGGAAAGAGAAAGATCGCTAGACCCTGAAAAGAGGCTAACTCCATACAGAGTAGGAGAGGAGGTACAGAAGAGGGAATGGCTCCCAGGCACCCTGACCGCTAGAGAAGGATGCAAACCCAAGGTCTTGGCTGCTAACCGATCAGCGTAGCAGCTCTCTCCTCCAGGGGATGGGGCCAGAGTTGGGAAGGTGATCAGCAGAGACAGTGAGAGGGTAGATTTTTTTCCTTCTACAAAGGAAGCATTCAGAAAGCATTGGTTAAGTGTTTAATAATGATCTCTGCTCTTAAGGAGCTCAGTCCAGTGAGAAAGATTAAGGAGCTCAGTCCAGTGAGAAAGATATAAACACATGCCTTCCAGTCAGGGTCCAGTCAGGAAAACAGAATAACGCGAGGTGTTTCAGCCAAGAGAATCTGATAAAAGGAATTGGTTAAACAGGTGTTGGAGGATTGAGGAAGCAGAAAGGAAGCACTGAAGTACTACAGAGATGGTAACTGTAGGAAGTGGTCACCACCGACAGGGCTGGGGAGCAAAGGGGTTAGGAGGTTGGGGTCATTAGAACCTAAAAACCTGAGGAGCTGGGACGCAGACGTCAAGGACAGCATGCCGCCCAGGTGATGCTGGTACCTCTGGAGCTCAGAGGACCTAGGGAGGTGGGGTACAGATGCACCCTTCTCTCCAAGGGGGCGGGCACCAACCCGCTGGTCCTGGGAGGGCACAAAGGAACCAGAGAGTGCAAACAATACCTGTGCCAGGTGAAGCGCAATTGCTGGGGCAAAACAGACAGAAACAGCAAGAGAAGGAGCGAGTCCCTTCTGCCCTCTCCTGCTGTGCAGCCTCCCTGAAATGCCTCCGACTGGCAGGATCTAATAAGAACCCCCACAGTAAGGGAGAAATGTGGTTTGCCAAGAGCTGCAGTTTCAGCATCAGCGGCAGAGTCAAGAAGGATAGGTTTGGAGCTCAGATACAAGGACTTCATTCCTGGCTCACAGACTGGGTGACAGATGGAAGCGTATCCCTAGGGCACAGGGCATCAAAAGGCAGGGCTTGCCTGCCGGAGCTGAGGCCTCCCGGAGTCTAATGGAAGGTCTGCCAAAGCCAAGCTCTCTCGGGGTAGCTTTCTGGAGTGGGGCGCTAGGCGCTGTTGGGACTCGAGAGAAGTTCAGGTAGTATGCAGCCGTGGCATTAAATAACGTCAAGCAACATAATGAGACAGGTGGTCCTTTTTCAACTTCCATATGTCTGAGTAAGGTTAGCAGAAAGTCCCAGCTTAGTGTCGGCATATCTTTAGCTGCATTCTAGCCCTTGCTGTAATGCATTTCAACAAAGAGGGAGCTGGCCTCAGGCTCAGAACCTACAGCAGGCAGCACTTTCAAGTTTAACGACATTATTTTGTCTGTGTAATATTTATTCTTTATCCATACCTTCTTTTTTCGTGGAAAGAGGTTTTAGTTTTTTTCACTTACTAGAGAGTTCTGGCTAAGTAACTTTCCTTAAGTAAAATGTGAGCAGATTTAAACCTAGATAGTAGGCAAATACTAACGGAGTATATGGATATAGCAGAAAAAGAAAAAACAAATCTAGAAAGTGGTATGGAAATGACCCACACCAAGGAAACACTGACCCAAGGCAACCCACAGACAGCCGTGGGTTGTGGATTGAGCATTAACACGATTAAAGAGTGAAGCGCGGTGAATTTGGGGCATTACAAAGAGAAAGTTTGGCAAGTAATTTTGAGCAAGAGGCTTCTTGCCCCATCCAGGGAAGGCTACCTGGACTAGCTCACTAGAACCCATCTTGTCACTTGGCAACTCTCTTCCCCCTAAGCCAAAGAGTTTCTGGCAAAATGGGCACAATTCCTTGGGAAATCCGACACAGATGTTTAGTTTTCATACTCAGATCTTACATGTTGTCCAAGTGATAGCCAGACTTCCTGTTTTTAGAGCCACCCCTCTAATAAAATAATTATCACTTTCCCTTCTACTTCTTTCACATTAGAATATAATCCCATGAAGACCAAGACATTGTCTGTCTTGGCCACTGTTATACCACCAGGGTCTAGGACACTGCCTGGAGTTTATCAGGACAAAATAAACATACATGAATATATGAAAGAATAAATGAAAGAGTTTAAGGGTTTTCAACCTTTTTAAATCTTAGAGTCCTTTCTTGAAAAGAAATCCTAAACCCGTATGGAGCTGGTCTGGACAATGTGGATTGAGAGGTTTTGTCATATCCCCTCCTCTTCATTGGTAGAACTGTAGTGATACGAAAACCACAATCTGAAAATCTGATCTCAATTTTTCTTATAACATCTCTCTACAAGATGTTGAAAGAGTGTTTGGTCTATCCTTAATTTAGAGAGCAGGAAATTGAAATGCCAGGGTGTTTACTGACTAGCCTAAGGACATGTGGCTGTCAGGGGCAGGCACAGAATCCAAGACCAGGTGTTCATCAGGAAACCTTGCTTCCTCGCAAGCGAAAGGGGCAAAGGCAAACCTGGAGGCTCTTCACATCATTCTACCTCCCTCCAATTAACGCCACAGTTCGTTCAGGTCAGTTCATGGAGAACAGTCAAACCAGTTGTTTGGGGTCAAGCAGATGAGCAACCGTGTGGCCGGATACTTTTTTCTGTTCATTTTCTCAGCTGACAGTTGTGACACTGAGTCATCTCCACTGTTACACACTAGAGCAATTCGGCAATGTCCCAAGGAGGTGGATGCCCTTGAGGTTAAATAACATCAGCAGAATTTCCTTCTCATGATCAAGCCCATATTTGAGCATCATCTTCCTTTTCTGGGTCACAGGGGTGGGTCACCATGAACTCCTGTGAATAATCTTGATGCCTTCAGAAGCATCTAGTTCACGAATTTTAAAAATTAGAAGTAGATTTTAAGGAATCTTAAAATCTTTGAGCTTAAATGACACTTAGTCCAATCTCCTATCTCATCATCTTTAAAATGGCCATAATGGGATTGCTGAGTCTGTGTCTGAATATTTCAGCAAGGGCTGGAGGTAGTCGGGACTGGGGGCTCAGCATTCTACAAAACACTTTATTCCATTGCTGGGAAGCCCTCAGTGTTAGAAAGTTCTTCCTAATATGGAGTGGAAATATGCATTCCTGTAACTTTTACTCACTAAGTCACAGATTTGGGATGTTAGAGAAAAGGGATCTAACATTTTTCAGCACTTAATATTTGTGGCAAGGGCATCATACGTAACCTAAACACCTGTACCCCTATAAACAACAAACAATAAAAAAAAAAAATAAAAATAAAAAAAAAATATTTGTGACGTATTACAATTATCATTTTAAATTCAATTTCTCCCCTATGAGATAATTAGCATTATCTCCCTATTATAGATGGAGAAATCAAGGCTAAGACAACTTGAATAAGTTTTCACTCTATCTAATAAAATATATAATTGGGATTTGAATAATGCCTCTCCAGCTTTTAAGCCTGTGCTGCTCGAATTGTCTCACTGTAGTTACCAAAGCTCTAAGAAATACCATAATCCAATAGTTCTTAACATTTCCTCCTCATGCATGCTATTTGAATTCCTGAAAAAACAGCTCCCATTACACATTGCTATGCTGCTCAGTATTTGGGGGCAGGGAGGGAGCTCAGATATATCATTTTTCTCCTTTTCCCCTCCTCTATCCTCCTCCAGGACTGCCACTATCAGAACCCCCACAAGGCTTGCACCGTTAGAAGAAAGCATACCCACCATGGAGATATTGACATCTCCCCAATTCTCCCTGAATTTAATATATACCTTCATTAAGAATTTCTGATAATCTAAACTCTGCATTTTACCAGTAAGAAGTCAACTACCTAGATGGGTAAATTTCAAAAGAAATATTTGCAGATGGATGGATGGATTTGTAGAAGGTGAGTCTGTACCAGGGGAAAATTTGAGTCTAACTGAAGGGCAGCCAGATTAATTCAAACTGGAGCCTTTTCAGGTCAGATGGATATACACTTTGGGACTTCAAAAGCAACTTGTGCAGGAATCCGAAGTCTGTAACCAAGGTGAGCTATCACAGTTAGTCCAACTTTAGTACCATTTATCCACACGAAAGAGATCCGCGATAGATGTGTCCATGGCTTGAGTTTAGGGTCAATGTGAAAGAAGTCGTTTTTCACAATTTTCAAATTTGTTTAAACAAATTAGTCTCTGGATAAATCATGACTAATCTATTCACTGGGCTTTAAAGACAAATTTAAAGTCAGTTCTTACTTCAGTTTTTCATCTCTTCAACCTACTTGAAAAAAATGTCTTATGTGTTCTTTCTTGTTGGGTTTATATTCTTACTCAGAGCACAGGTAAGAATTGCTGTTGGCTGATTCCTAATGGAATGAAAAAGAAATGATTATACCTCTTGTATGCAACAAGAACACTTGCAAAAATTGTTGTGATAAATACTCACAATAATTTTTTGAGGTGCACATTATGGTTTTGATACTATAGATGAGGAAATTGAGGTTCATAGAGTTTCGTAACTTGTAAAAATTTAATAGACACTGAAGGCTAGAGCCAGGATTTGAATCTAGGTAGTTTGAATCTCCTTGATTAACACTAGAGAACCCCCACCTCCCCAGAGTCTAGAAAAATACCTTTGGTCTAGAACAGAACTTTAAGGCTTTAATCTAATTGTTAAGATATAACAACTAACATCATGTAGCTTTTCCCATGAGCCTGGCTCCATTCCCAGCACATGTATATGGTATATGAACTCATTTCATCCAACAACACTGTAAGGTAGCAGTTATATTTTCCCCCATTTTACACATGGGAAAACTAAGGCATAAAAGAATTAAACCCACATTTTAGGTCTCATAGTTCATCCACGGAAAAGCCAGGATTCACATCCATGCAGGCCGGCTCCATGCTCTTAGCTGCTAAGCTATACGGTAATTAGATTAGAAAAAAATTGTTAATGGAAGCAGGTCATCTGTATGGGGCCTAGAACCTTTCTTTCTTTTGTGGAAGGCGGGGGTCCTCTGCCAAGTGATGATGGCAGACCAACTGGGTAATGAACTAACAAGGAGAGTTGAATGATCTGGATGATGAATGTCATCAAAATGTGCTTGTTCTCATACTAGGTTCAGCGAGCAATTTCCTGGGAGACTGTGGTTTCATGTGTGGCCTCCCTAAGGGCAGAGATTGGCTCACCCTGACCCCTCCCACCACCACCCTCTGCCTGAGTCCAAGCTCCTGTGTGCACAGCCTTCGCTGGCGTGCGTCTACCTTCCCACTTTCAACTTCAGCTGCCATCAGGTGTATCCTATTCTCAGGTCCCGCTAAACTTGTTTCCAGAATGAGTCACTCCTTGAGCAGGCAGGTTGTTCCGTGCTTCCATAGCTTTGTGAGTGCTGTTCCCTCTGTCCAGAGTGCTTAGTCTCACCAAACTCCTACTTACCCTTCAAGACCCAGCTCAAGAACTGCTAACTCTCAAACCTCCCCTGATTCCTTCAAGCAGGATTAGCCTCTCTTCGGTGTCACTGAGGCCCTCACTTTTGGATGTTTACACTTATGTCTTGCTTTCCATGCGTTTGTTTATCTGATTGTCTCTACCAACAGTCTGTGAGCTCCTAAAGGGAAGAGACAATTGTTTTCTGTTCATGTTTGTACTCATGCTATCTGGCATATAACGAAACTAAGTATTGAATGAATGATTGAATGAATAAATGTAACATAGTGAGTATTATTACCAATGAATAGAAGAGTCATTAAAAAATGAATTGGTACCTACATTACATATTAGTCTCTTGTCAATTCAGGCAGTGTGAGTCTATCCCCATCAATTATATCACCTCTAGGTATTGAGAAAAAATTGAGGACCCAAATCTGCAAACTAGGACTAAAGTCTAAAAAAGAATGATTCTGACAAGGCACTGGTGTGCTCTGAGCAGTGAGCCAGAGTCCTAGTCTGACATTTCTTCTCTGTAAACATGAAGGAGATCTTCCCAGAAGGGCGACAGTACACTAACTGTCCTGCGTTACGGTCCTGAATTGTAGTTCTTAGATGCTTTTATGGAAGAGTATCGTTGCCAGTAAATTGAATCAATAAGCATTTATTGTGCACCTAAGCCATGGGCTGAGCCCTTCTCATATACATTCTCCAATTGACATTTACCTAATATGATTTGATTTCATTCCACCCGATTTTCACAATCACTTTGTGAAATACAGCCAATTTTTCTTCATTTTTGAGATGGGAAATCTGAAGCTCAGAATAGTTAAGAGACTTATTCCAGGTCTTAGAAGAAGTAAGTGAAAGAGCCAGCATTTGAGTCTAGACATTCTGACTCCAAGCCCGCTGTTCTTTCTACCATCCGTGGAGCAAAGTGTTTGAGACAAAAAGGCTAATTTTGCTAATTCATCTTGGTTAAGATAAGGTGGTCTCTCTCCTGCATCAGAACGTATTGTTTATTGAAATCAAGAGGGAGTCATAGCCTTTGATCAGGGCCCACCAGATGAAAGTAAATCTGAGCGTCTGGCCTAGACGACATGCAGGGGCTCTGGCCCAAGCACCCCATCCTCCTGTCTGCTCTCTCACTCCTGTTCTTCCCAGACAGCCCCAGAATGAGATGTCTGCCTCAGCTCGATTCACTCCGCAGGGTCTTGAATCTGGGTTCTATCTCCACCACTGTTAAAAGAGAACATTACCTTCCTCTGTCACTTTTGTTTCAAAGAGAAAGAAGGCAACTCTTCCTTCCCCTCCTGGGATGGAGCTTTACTAAGAAGGAAACGTCGCTGTTCCCTCCACCTCTTTGTAGATGGACAGACTCATCTAACCAACGGGATTGGAAAAAGGCTGCCGTCTGCGTGCTCAACCCCTTCCTCCCCCTCTCTCTGGCTTGTCTGTTCATCCGAGCTTTAAGTCTGCTTGGGCACATTTCACTCTGCAAATCAGGAGGGCTACATCTGGGGACGAGGGGAGGGAAGTTATGAAGGAAGGGAAAAGTAACAAGCCCACGTGACCTCACATCTAAGCTGCACTTTGCTTTCCATCTGATTTTTGTTCTTAGTTTGTCAGTTGGTTCTGGCCACAGACTAGAAAGATAGGGATGCTATTAATTGTTTCCCCCAAACCGGTCGCATCCAACTGCGGTCACTCTTATCAAGGTCGTCTGTGGCTTCCCAAGTGCCACGTCCTAGTGGCTCTTTTTAGTCCTCACCTCACCATCTCCCAGCGGCATTTGATGGCCATGGCCACTTCCTTCCACCTCAAAGCGTCTCTCTTCTGCGTCTCTCCTTTCCTGGCCATTCTGCCCTTCACCTTCCCTACCTTCTTCTCCTTTTTAAAAACTCTTAGGTTTCCGGCATGCACAGCTAACTCGTTTTATCAGGCTGTAAATTACTCTTAAGCGATTGCCCTTGCGTCTGTGGTTTAACTGCCACCTCTACTCCGATGACGATCACCTTTACATCTCCCCAGCGCAGGGACTTGTGGACGCAGCTACTTGCCAGACATCTCCATTTTGGTGTTCCCTGAATGCCACAATTTCAAATATGTCCTGAACCAAACTTCCATCTTTCCCGTTAAAGCGGCTCTCCTGTTACGACTAACGCATTTAAGGCCATCACCAGTCCCTGGAGTCAGACGCCCAGGAGTTAATCTAGATTTTGTCCTATCCCTCAGCCATGCATTCAATCAGTTGCCTATCTGGCCAATTTTACCTCACACATCTATTTTAATTAATTTTCTTCTCTCATCCCTACTAGCAATCTGCCTTTACTCAAAACCTCATTATCTTTCACCTGAATTATTGCTCTAGCTTTCTACTTTCTATACCAGGTTCGCTTCTAACAGATCATCCATGCAGGCACCATAAGCTCTTCCTGAAATGAAAACAAGACCATGACCGTCCATTCAGGGCTCTGCAGTGTCTCCCTAACAACTACGGGACGAGGCGCTTGCTCCTCAGCACGTAGCACACGCCCCGCACTCAAGATGCTGCAACCTCTTTCCTACCTCACACTTCACGCTCTAGTAAAACAAGTCTTTTCATAATCGCTACGCCTTTTGAGCTGCTTCTCTTATTTCTTCACCACAGAATGGCCTTCCCACGGTATTTTTTCCTAGATAATGCCAGCTTCGCTCAGTGACTGCCTCCTTCAGAGAGCACTCTTAGAAAGCCTTCTTGGGCTGGGTTTGATTCCACGCTTTGTTCCTTCAACCCACCTGGACTTCCCTGCCCCAGCCTTCCTCACACTGCTGTGCGCTTACCTGCTTATCCTTGGGGTGGCAGGACAATGGGCTACTTATCCTCACATCCCCAGATCCCAGCACAGGGCCTGGCACAGAGCAGGGACTCAGCGAATTCTAACAGAACAAGCAGTGAGCAGCAGTGTGGGGTGTTTAGAGAATGAGAATAAAGTATTCTAACAGAGTCAATGAATTAACTGAGGTGCAGCCAGAAGCAGGGTGGCTCTTTTTCCAGCCTTGGGGCACAGCATTCCAGATAAGATGAAACCCGAGTGTCTGGTATAAAAGATGTCCATGTATTTTGGCCAAATCATTCTAACCCCTCTCTCCAGTTTCTCTCTCCCTGCCCTTCCAGCTGCCCTGCAGGTGCATCTGGGTAGACTAAGACCATCTAGGGTTACTTAACAATAAGCTCTTGCTTTCTGGGTAACCTTTGTTTTGCTGGAGTTCTTTCATTCCTGAATTCCTCCCAGGAGAGTAAAGTGGAGGCTGTAGGACCAGGGTGATGCGGGATGATGGAGAGAAGCTGGCATGGCTGGAGGGGATGAGCACACTGAGCCTGGGCTTCCCTCCACATACAGTACCCCCAAAAACTCCTGGCATCAGGGCCTGCCCCTGTGACTGACCATTCCAGAGAGTTCTATCTTGCTGTCCTTTCTACCTCAGGCCCTGAAGCTGCCCTGTAGGCTTTTGGGGAAAATCTCAGCTCCTAGCCATTGGCACCTTGCCGATTTCTGCTTTCCCTATAATCTGACTTCAAAACTCTTACTGTTTCCTCTTATGTTTGCATACAGCTCTCTGGGTTTTGAAATACTTCCATATGTTGCATTTCTTTTAATCCTCCCAATAGTCCTGAGAGTGAGTAGATCATTATGTATGCAGTAACAGAGGGGAGTCCAGCCTTGAACTCGGGTCTCATTATTCCAGAGACTGTCTCTTTCTAGTACTCACTGTGGGAGGGAAATTCAAGAAAGGATCCCACACTCATCTCTCAGCTATTTGTGGACACTGGTGAATAAACATCAACATTTACTACCCCTTAGTTAAATGTTAAACGTTGCTGTATTTTTATAAGAATTTTCACTTTGCAACACAATTTCTAAGTATTATCTCATCTGGTCCTCACGGCACAGGAAAGGAACAAGCATAGACATCTCTTCCTTCTCTCTCTAGAGCACCCACTGCAACTTCCTTTCCTGTAAACTCGTTTCATGAAAATATCCCATTCTCCTTACCAAAGTGATTTGTTTAGGGATGTAGACATACAGTCAAAGCTGGAACAGTTAGAGTCTTATGGGGCTTTCTGCTGGAAATTTTGGAAAGATTTACTTCCATTGGAAATAAATAGTGAGTCTGGGGTTGTGGAGAGAGGGAGTTTCTGCCACCTTTTCCTTTATGCAGGAAGACCCTACCAGAGAGCTGGAGAGAATCATAGAATCTCAACTATTTTGACCGCACCCCAGAATCTGGTCTTGCCTAACTTTAGTTTTTTCCTAGACTTTGAAATGATGTCAGTCAATAAATTCCTTTTTTTCTTAAGCTTGATTAGGTTGAGTTTCTCTCACTTGTACCCAACGTATTTTAATGTCTATTTAACAGATAAATCGCTTATGGCTACGTAAATCTATAAAGGTTTCCTAGATTGGCAGTGGTAAAACTGATGTCAAAAACGATTCTCCTTTTAAAGTAAGAATATATATATATTTATGGAGACCAACTGGGGCCACTGAGCCACAAGCCTTGCCTAATGTTTCATGTGTAACCTTGTCAGGTGACCTCGAACTGAATAACTCCCATCCCGCTCCACCAGCCGACTTGGCCCAGACCCAGCATTGATCCAGTCTTCAGGATTTTCCTTTACCATGTCGGTGCCTTTTCTGATTGGTCCTGGATTGGGTGGCTCCTCTGTCAAGGGCTCTTCACGGACTTTAGCAGCAAGGTTGCTGTGGTTTGTGTCTGGCCCTTCCTACACATTCAAGAACCCACTGACCAGAACCTCCTTTCAGATCGGGGAGTTCATTCGTATTTCCCCTGCATCTGTGCTGTCTGTGGCTCCCTGTTTCCCAGGCACCTTGTATTGTGAGGGGGTGGATGGTCTCATAGCTCTAGAGGCAATCTGTTTCAGGGCAGGTGATGCTCTGACAAATCAGCTTAAAGCTATGCAGGAAATGCTCATTTTCAACTTAAGTTCAGGGCTATAGCTGCATAGGTTTCCAAACAGAAATTCTTCTGGAAAGCAGATACTTAAGTTCAAATAGTTTACAAAATAAATCTGGGCCTTTCCTTCAACGTCTTTAGTCTGCCTGACACTTTTGACACATTATGTTCTCCAAACCATCATACCAAGCAGGAGCTGCCACTTAAAAATAGGCTCCCTTATATCAGCTTAAGGCTGACCCCTTGAGCAAACTCACCCTTTCTCTTTAGCCCTTCTTATGATTTTCCCATATACCAGAGATGCCCTTGCTCTGCTCTGCCACCGGCCAGATGCTTTCTCAGTTCCCTTCTCATTCCAGTCCACTCACATCCTGCAGTAATCTGAGTGCAGCCTGATGTATCACAACAAAAGTGAAAAGCTAGAACCTTCAGCTGCAGCCTGTGTTTATCTTGGCGCTATTGGTTGTGTTTCATTCCAGTAGTTGATGTTCCAGTAGTTGCTACTGTCCTAGTTCTGAGGAAAGTCCTGAGATTTCTTCCTCAGTAGGAGTGTGGGTTGTGCCTCTGGCCTTGCTGTTCTCCCTGCCAGGTCCCCGCATGCCCCATCAATTCCAGTTCCAATGCCTGGTGTTTATCCAGGGTCCCTAGAGCACTTTTTCTCACTCTGTTCACCATAGCCTGCATCTTGTTCTTCCTAGAAGAGAAGGATTCCAAAATGTTGGCCTTGGGAATAACCACGGTGATGAGAACAACAATACTTCCTCCCAGGTGCATTGCACAATGCAACCTGTATGCTCTTATCTTTATTATCACATTTTCAGCTCAAAACCATACTCTGAGATAGGTCTTCCCCTTCCCTTTTCACATAGGAGGAAACATGTAAATCTCAAGTTTCATTGATTCCTTTGCCTCCTGTGAGCCAGAGACTGTGCCGGGCAGTGGAGACACAAATCTAGAGTAAATGATCAGTTCGCCGACACCATGAAACAGTGGTGCAGACGTTCAGGGGAGTCAGCTCCGTCGGGCCGGAGCTGGCTGGAGTAGAAATGGCAGCGCGTGAGCCGTGTCTCAAAGAATGATTAGTGAGGAAGGAGGAAGAGCTGGTTGGCAAATAGAAGGTGAGAAGCAGCTTGGGATAAAGCAGCTAAATCATCTCAGGTGTGAGGTAGTTAGAGACGAAGGCGGAGCAGGCAGTGGATGTCCTGGTATTTGGAGAAAACTCTCAACAAGTTTCAAGACCAGATACACTGAGGTTCTGGATGGGAGGACAGTTGACATTGAGTTACAGAGTTCCCGAGCCTGTCGTTTCTGTCCTCAGAGCCCATAGGCAGCAGCCGGGACTCCTTCCTCTTCCTCACTGTCCACTTTCAATTAAGAAATCCAGTTCATTCCTTCTCCTAAATATCTCTCGGATCTGTCTCCTTCCCTTCCCTCTGCCATGGCCGCTTCCTTAATTCAGGTTCTTATTACCTCGTTCTGCTTTCCTTTCTATTAATATCTCCTCTAACCTTTTCTCCACCCAGTCACCAGCAGTCATTCTAAAATGTGGCGCAAAGTGCAGAGTTTGGAGTGTGACAGGCCTGGGATTAAATTTTACCTCTATCAATTATAAGCTGTGTGACTCTGAACAAGTTGCTTAGCCTCTCTAATGCTCGATCACCTCACCTTTAAATGGGGAGAAAGCCTCCTATTACCTGCTCCAAGAGTTCTGCTTGGTTAGAGCTCAGGTCGTGGGTTGGGTCACGTTTGCGAGTAGATAGAGTTGGTGTTGCTTGGAAGCCCACTCCTCGGCATGGCTGCCATTCTGAGCTTTCTACCACAGGTCTAGGTGGGGCCTGGGTTGCTTTCCCTGAAGGCATGAGGAGAGTTCCTAGCTAATATGTTGCAAGGGGTGAGTACGAGGTTAGGGATGTGAAAGAAGGAGGTGGAGGTACTACTTTAGCCTTGAACCTGACCTCATGCTCCTTCCAACTACCCAAAGCCCTATTGATATATCACGAAGTCGCCCAAAAATGAACATGGAACTCTGATTCCCGTTTTACTATTATGTCTTGCAAAACATTATATCTTACAATTATAAGTTCCATGTTCTTATTATGTCTTTTTGAAGGTTTGGCTTTAAACCTCTTCTTCTGTTCTCATCTTTTATCTGTCAGGCCCATGATCCCTGTGTGCTAGCCACATCAGAGATCCTAATACCTCCTGGTGCCCCGTCACGGTCCAGGCCTCTGTGTCTCAGCACATGTCATGGCTTTGGGTTGAGCCTTCTCTTAGTTTCTTCCCTCTCTCTCTCTCTTTGTTTTTTTTGATGGCATTCTGGGGGTATCTGCAGTGTTGTACAAATCCTTCCTCCCCGGAGAGGCCTTTCCTGATCACATGAAGTGGAATTAACTATTCTCCCCTACATCACCGCTCTAACCTGCACACGCTGTACAGACGCAAGATTGCGTTACTTAATGATATTTTCCTTATTTGATTTTATGTCTGTCTCCCTGGTTCCATGGTGAGCTCTGTGCATAGGCAGAACTGATCGCGAGAGAAATGTTTTATGTCGGATAAGAAAAAATTATCAACACCAGTTAATGGAAATAGAGGAAGATACATGAGTGGATGTAGAAAAAAGCATATGGGCAGATGGAGCATCAGGAAATAAGGAAGAGGAGCTATGCGGGTTTATATTCTCGGGATCACAAAAGTGAGATCAGCTGTGCATGTGCATAGACTTTGCCCGAATGAAGCCCCATCCTGGTGGTGGAGTCCCACTCCACGATAATGATGCTGAAGTAAAGAACTCATCCATATGTTCATGAAACAAATCATAGCTAGGGAAAAGCAACCAGAGTTCTGACGAGCTCCATTTCGGATGCAGTTCCAAGGAGATGTCCCGTAAGGATTTGCACAACAAGGAAGGAGGAGAAGAATCCAAGCTGGGTATAAAGCGAGTTGCACAGAGCCCACATTTTCAGGATCTTTTTGGGCAAACCACTGATTTTAGTTGTGATTAGTATAAATTATGGAATAATGTTTTGGGAATCCTCACGCCAGAAGTGCGTTACCCGGCAGTGCCACTGTGTGAGAGGGATGCTGGGCTGGCAGAGTCCCTGCTCCTCACCGTCCATGCACATTGTCTGGCCTGAAACCATTGCCGAGGCTCATAATCTATTTTCTCTCCCAGCCTTCCACTTTTAGGCAGGAGTATCTGGGCCTCCAGAAGACACAGAGGGAAATGCATAGGCAAGTCAAAAATTTTAATCGTCACATCTCTCCAACTTAGCTCAAAGGCTAGGATAGAACAGACACTAGTAAAAATAAAAGGCTACGGCTGAATGAATGGTAGCTACTGTCAGGAAGCCTACAACCCCAAATGTCTTAAGGCATACATGAAAACTATCTACCACTTACAGAACTCTGCTAATTGTCAAGGACAGTAAAAAATGCTTTACATCTATTGACTTCTTTATCTTCACTCAAGACTCAAAGCAGGCATCTTTGTAGGATGGGCATTATTATTACTTTCTGTGGAAGAGAAAAGTGAAGGTCCCAGACACTATGTGACTTGTTCAAGGTCATGAAAACAGCAAGTGGCAGAGTTAGCGTTCAAATTAATTCTGTGCTCCCAAGCCCAACTTATATCAATGGCCACAAGGATTATATTATCACAAAAACAAAAATCAAGAAAGGATAATGTAAACTTGGGAATGAAGTTTAAATTGATGACAAAGGGAAACCCATTTACAGCTCCCATTCTATTTTGATTTTCCCTCATCTATCACGGAGAGAGCTGGCTGGAAACTACCAACCAAGAAGAGCAAGCCAATCCCCAAACTGCTTGAATTGCGAATAAGATATTTGATATTTCCCCTCATGTGCGCATGAATATGTGCAAAGCCATTAGTGTAGAGAAAACTGGTCAAAGTGATTTTAGGCATTCGTAGAATGTTCAAAATTATGCAAATATTGAGAATAAAACACTGCATAGAAAAAGAACGGAAGGAAATGTATCAAAATTATTTAAGAGATCACTTTTAGAATGGTATATTTCTTCTCACTCTTCTGTAATTTCTAAATATTCTATGATCAGCAGACAATATTTTTTTAATGGGAAAACTTAATTTTGCACAATTTTAAAAACTATGCTTATATTACCTTAATTCTTAAAAGAAATAAATCAAAAAGTTTGACAAAGTTTTTGCCAGTACAATGCCAGCTGGTCAGCAAAACTGCCTGACAAATAGTTCCGTGGATCTTGCAAGCTCCTGCAGGCACCTCTAAGTGAGGTGGGGGAGATGATGGCATTGGGGAACCCTAGGATAAGACTTCCCTGAGAGCCCTAGAAGGCCAGCAAATGCAAATTCAGCTTCCTGCTCAATCCCCTGTGATATGACTAAAAATTTCCAGGGCTCTCATGGAGGCTGGCTGGGCGCCACATCTTTCTCCTTACATGGGCGAGTCAAGGAAGCCAAGCTCCCGGAGTAGGAGCAGTCCTGCCTTATCAGCAGGACTAGAGCAGTCATTAATTAGGCAGAGATTAGCTTAAGTACAGTAGTTAGTTAATTGCAAGTTTGACACAGAATTCCCTGTGTCGCAGCATGCAGCCTGGAAGCAGAGCCAGAACAGTGGGAAGCGTTCCGGGCTCATTGCAAATGCATCAAGTGGTAATGAATAGATGGCGAGGGTTTGGGGCATAGGGTAGTAGTCCATTCCAGTTTTAGAGTCTTAGCTTAGCGTGGCTTGAACCCTGTACGGCTCTTCCAAAGAGTTTGGGTTGGCTGTGCAGAAAGCCTTGCTGGAGGTGGTGATGCCAGACACAAATTCTGAGGGTTGGGTAGGAGAGGACCTGAGAATGGCGAGAAAGGCATAGGAAAGTAAAAAGTGGCAAGATAAGCAAGGGTGAAAGATTAAGAGGAGTAAGACAGTGATGCAGTCGGTGCTCCATGGACACTCAGAGGAGAGAGAAGGATAGGGCAGGGCAGGGAAGGTTTCACAAAGGCCTCAGACGTCCGTCTAGGAATTGGAAGTATCATTCATGCATTCATTCATTTATTCATTCATTATTTTGTCCATTTTCTCACATATAGAAATTAAGCACCCCCCTGTGCCTAGCACTGTCCTACTGCAGACAAGGTGGAGGTGAGAGGGACAGGTTAAAACATAGATTATTATAACACATCATGATCAGAGCTGTAATAAAATCTGTGTAAAATGATACGAAAACAAGGAGGAAAGAGGGAGTTGGGAGTAAGCAAAGATTTCATAGGGGATGGGGGTTGAAATCTGGTTTGAAAGGATGAGTTGGAGTCTAACAGAGACAAAAGGAAGGGCAGCTCTGGCAGAGAGAAGAGAGAAGCAAGTAGCTTGTGTTCGGGGAGTGAGGAACGACCG